>CACRXP010000204.1:421186-432600 GCA_902702965.1 Spirometra erinaceieuropaei | reverse complement strand
TTTGGAATGAAAAGGCAAAAGTCCGTAGGTCTTGCGAATGTCTGTTAGTTTTTGCGCTTGTTTCAGTAGCTTACACAACGGCGGCGTAGCAAACATTTTAATTAGGCTTTCTGGGTGAATTCAAAGTCCTTAATTTTCGAAAGTGTGCGCTAGGTCGACAAACGATAATTCTCAAATCCTTAATCAGGGGATGTGTAGCAGTTCGCGTCTCCTAGCCCTCCGCCTTCGTCACGCTGCCTTCCTGTCCGCCTCACACGTCTTGTCGATACGCTGCTGGGACGCTCCAGGCTTCTCACTAGCCTCGCGGGTGCTGGAAGCCGATCAACGTTGTCCCTCCTCTGATTGGGCGACGGACACCGAGAGAACGAAAGGCGCACACGCGCTGGCTCTGAGAACCTCAAAGGCGGGAACACAACTGGCTTGGACAGCGGGCTCGCGGATACTTCCTGCGGGCTTTGTATACACACTTCCATAGCATTAAAGGTTTTCCAACCGAATCCGTCTTTCATGACTTTTGATTTGGGGATCTCGGTCCTGTCGACCATACCACTTTCGACAGATGGATTAGGTTCGATAAGCTTTGCTAGGGTGCACGAGCGTGCAGGGTGCCCAGCAAGCAGCTGCAGCAAGCGGTGTGTTCAGTTTTATGTGTCAGCATTCGCGTGAACTCATTTGTAGTGATAGAAGACTTGTGCTGCATCTACCGAACTCTCCTCCCCCACTTGGACCCGGTGCCAAGACAAAGTCAAGAAGTCCGGAGACGGGGGAAGGGCGCAGATATATGGCGTGGCCGAGCCCACACCTTAGCTATCCACTCCACACCCCATGGCCCACACAACAACTGCCCAGGATTTTAACCAGCAACACCACAACGGGTCAACTGCTCACAACCTACATGCACAGCGAGAGCGCAAGCGCATTTACCGGCAGGCAAACAGGTGTCAAAGAATTGCCAGCGCATACCAGGCTGCGAGGACATAGCAGACATCTACAGAATTTTAGGTCCAGGAGGCTGGCACGTGACCCCGCATTTGCCTGAGCCGTCATTCTTCAGGGCTGAGTAACCGAACGGTCGTCGACTGAGAAGCATTACCCATAAAGCACACAAGCCCCGCACATGCGTGAGAGTGTCACAGATCACTTAAGAGCCGTGACAGCCTGGCTCTCAGCCCACCAGTCCGTCACTCCACACAGACACACACACTTGGGCAGATTGCATGGATTAAGTTCGGGCGTCAATCAGCAGTCTTCCAAGCCACGGCACCCACGCCACCGTGATAGCCTCAGACGTGGATCACATTTCCAGCATAGGAGTCGCATGGAGGAGGAGCCGAGAAGCACACTTCCCCTTTGCGTGGAATTAGACAATCGGGTGCTTGTGATGGGAGATGGTGTTGTGTGGTGCGGGTGTTGATGGGGGAAGATGTGGTGGTGTGGTTTAGCCGAGGAGTTGTCTACCGTAGGTTCTCGTGAGTGAGCCTTTGTCCTAATAGGCCCATACGGTGGGTGAATGTGCGGGAGCAGTGAGGGTAGTGAAGGCGGATGCGGCGGGTGTAGGTGGGTGCTCCAGGCACTGGTTCATCAGTCTCTGTGCGATGGATTCGCATGTGACCGAACAGGTCGATGTGTGAGGTGGATTTGCGATTGCAATGAAGACAGGTATGAACCGAGCCCACGTCGCTGGAGGTGGGAATGTTGGTGGTGTTTGAAGTTGATGGGATGTCGGACGGTGTCCCATCGGTAGGGGGAGGCGTGAGGTCGCTGCGGTGATGGTGCTGGTCACTGAGGTCGACTCAGCGGTTGGGGCAGGGCGGATGATGCGGATGGAGGATGGCGGTGGGGCGGCGACAGTGTGAACGGCGGTGACGGGAGTGGCAGTCGGTGGGGAGTTTGCGGAAGGGACGAGGGTGGGAGATGTGGGCGTGTTGACGGCGCACTGGGTCCGAAGATGGCCAATAAGATGGGTGCCCTGAACGTCCTCTGACATCGTGAGCAGGTTGGGGGCGGTTGATCGTTGGCATGGCGAGGTGGGGGCAGTTGTGATTTGCAAGATTCGCGTTCGGCTTTGGCGTCGGTGACGCGGTCGACTACGCCTGTCTTCACTGTACTCCTCCGGGTCCGTCGGTCTGGGGTGAGGTCTTCCTAGTTAGCCGAGTTGGTCTGCTGGCACTTCAGAGAAGTCTTCAGGGTATCCTTGTAGCGCCGGAATGTACCTCCTTGTCGACCGTAACCCGTGGCGATATCTCCATAGAATAGGCCTTTGGGCAGCCGCTCGTCCATCCGCACGAGGCGACCGCTCCAGCACTGTATGACGGAAATGCTGAGCATCCCCGTCTGTTTCATTTCGCCCGTGTCCGGTATTTTATCCTGCCACCTGAGCCTTGGTATTTGTCGAAGACCGCTGAGGTGAGGAGGTTGGGCCTCTGCGTCTGCCTCTTGTACATCGTACAGGTATCTGCTCCATACAGCAGCGTCGACAGGATGCCTGCTTTTTACATCTTGAGGTCGGTATTGAGGTGAAGACTGTGACGATTCCAGACGGTTTTTTGCAGACAGGGACCACTTCATCGGCCGACAGTTCGACCCGCGTGCCCGATAATGCCCACTGTATGCCTCACAGCCGGGTGAACACAGGGACGGTGACTTGCGTGTAAATTATTGTATAGTAATGGTAGACTTGCGCAGCATCTGTCGTACTCCCTCCTCCTCCACCAGGGTCCGGTGTCAAGACCGAGTCAAGAAGACCGGAGGTAGGGGAGGGCACAGGTGGATGGCATGGTCGAGCCCGCACCTTGACGCTTCAATTCACGCTCCTGGTCCACACAACAAATGACCAGGATTTTAACCAACAACAAAAGTGGGGGGAGCAGTAGGGGTCCCAATTTTCGCGACCTCTGCCGGCAACTGGGTCTGTCACCGCACCCCGAAATGTGGGCATTTGTTATGGTGCATAATGTGATATCGCCTGCCCCCCCCCCCCGTGTTGATCTAGCGCATCCACTGCATGGCCCGTTCGGGGGGACACGCAGCGGAGACTGCGAGATCCAAGTTTCCCGTCAGTTGGCAACATCCCAAGTCACGGCTTTTAGCTCATCGTGATAGCTTCAAGCGCATCAGGTTGCTTATAGTGAAGAAAGTGCGCTGAGTTCTCGGCTTCACTTTTGATTTCCATTCTCGGACCCAAGCCACCGTCCGAGTCGGTCAGTTAATTGGTGCGAGGAATGAACACAGTGGCTAACATATCTAGTGAACTCGTCTGTGTACGCTGCATGCATGCCCTCTCCGCCCAAATACCAGCACTAGTATTTCACACAATAGGGAGCGAGCAGCATATATCTCACAAGCGTGCGAATTGCCGATACAAGCACATATGCGAGTTCCGGAAATTAGTTATTAAGAAGTAGAAGCAATCGCTGGAACAAGAGCCTTATTCGCTTGACGTTTCGCGATTCACGCTTGAACCCGGCATCAAAGACAGTAACAGATACGGGTAATTCCTGCACAGGCAGTTGCAGTATTTATAGGATGCAGTCGCTATGCTACTGTATAGCTATGATAATTAACTGCCCTCCCCTTCATCGAGGATGATTGCTTTCTGCTACGCCAATGGCTTGATTGCTGGCATACAAGACACTGGGGTAACAATCGGGAGATGGCACCCAAAAAATTCGTTACCTAGAAATAATACCTTTAACTGTGGACTCAGACGCCTGCAGGCTATATCAGCGGTTGCAGGCCTACTTTCACGCATTACTTGGACTTTCCCCGACGGCCTAACATGGGCTGACCGAACAAACATCGCAGGAGGTTACATGGACGATGGTCGCTGTTACCCAACCTTCCCATCGTTACACACCTACACCTGAATATACGGCATACATTCGCATTATGGCAGTTTATTACAAAACAAAATCACTTTTAAATAGGATAAGTCTGCACAACACGGGACAGGAACAGTTTCCAGGCATCTGTCAAAGATATGGCATTGAGGCCAAACCAAAGATGATACTGTGCTTCGTCTATGTGAGCCCGCACAGCTCGACCACATACAGGGCCTCCCTCGTGGAGTTTCCTTTTCAGTCTACTCCAGTATGCCTCAATGGCATTGGTGTGCCATCTGGTGGCAGGGTCCTTGAAGTTCTTTGAGTGGTTAACAGATAAATGCAGATAACCTTCTGAGGGAAGACGATTATACGCCTTTCATTCGTCCGTTACCGCTATACTGCCTTTGGTGACCCATTTTGTAATAACGGAACGGAGAGCGGGCCAACTTCGATCATTCATCTGTTCAAATAAGGCTTTCCGTCGGCTTGTATCGTACATCCCGACCAGTCACCACCCATAAAACCCCTATTACCACCTGTCCCGTAAGACATGCTGCTTTGGTTAGGCGGATATTTGGGTGCCATCGCCCGATTTTTACCGGGCTGGCTTCCAGTGAGGCTAAACAGTTCATTATTTAACTGAGCTGGACACATTGGAAAACCTAGGTCGGATCCGATGCATGTACCGATTTCATGCCCAAGTCCCTCACGAGTAATATGGAGATTCGGACACCGTTTTATGCAGATGATATATCCATAGTTTGGGTGCGGCAAACATTCCAGTTTTGTAGGAGCCGTTCTAGCGTCTGATTTTTTAATGTCAGCCCGTCAGTCTATTACTGTGGCAACCGATTCGACTTGCATACATGCCGCTAACGCACGGACGTCCCCTAGACTTGACCGGGGGTGCTAATCGCGACTGCGCCCACGACCAAGCGCCACGGCCTGGCACTTCGGCCAACGTGGTTTGTCGTCCTTGACCCGACCTTGACCCTTGGTCCCTCCTGACCATGCGAGCCCCGAATCAGCCCATAGACCGACTAATCACATAGCGAATATTCAGCCGCTCATTTTCTCATACCCTCACGCAAACAACACACCGCTACTTAGGCAATACTGTATGGCCGTCTTGTGCTGAACCAAGGCAAACTACCAACTTAAGGCACCCTGCTCCGTGTACAGAATAGATAATTTCTCACTACTGTATGACTTCTGTTGGTATATCGGACGAAATAGTCGTGCACCGTTAAAGCTGGTCGGATACCCTTGACCGCAGCACATTGGTAATCTCGACATTCCGAACGCGGAAGGTTCGCAAACGTTGCGTCCACAACACCAGTCTTCCATCATTTTGCAGCTAGATGTCGCAAGACAACAAGTGATTATCCGTTCCCTCTGCGCCACATGTCCCTGTCAATCTAACGAATTTCTGAACACGAAATGTGGAACTACTGATTGCGCGTTGTGAGGCCTACTTCGAAACATGCGAAAATCACTCACCAAGAGACTCCTTAACCATCTGCGGCACTTGACACGTATGTCAAGGACATTTGCGGCCTCTTCATTCGCCGCCCTCTTGAACGGCCGTTTGATGGAGGCTCTAGTAAAGTGTATTGCCATGACTGAGGGGCGTGTACTACCCAGCTCCCCTCTGGCGAAGAGCCTCGTGACCGGCAACCGTTGCAACGTCGGAGGAAGATGCAGCAACTTTTTGGCGGACATAAGTTCGAGACCTCTGTGCTCCTTCAGCTTTTCCTCAAACGCCATCCTCTTCATGTTTGCCAATCCACTATTGGTGGCGAAGGTCAAACTTCGAACTAGATCAGACGGATATGAAATAAGTTCAATGAGTCTACTGATGAGCACATTAAAAGGTCATACACAAACTCGGGCTCGGAAGCACTGAGATTTACAGTGCGACACATCTGGCTCTTGAGGTGATGACAGTTCGACCATCGGTTTCGATTATGTCCACCGTGTGCCCCACAGTTGCAGCAGCAATGGGAGCAAGGACGGTGACTTACGCAGGGGTTTATAGTGCCGGTAGACTTGCATAGCATCTAACTATACTCTCTCCTCCTCCCTCGCCCGAGCCCGGTGTCAAGACAGAGTCAAGATGACCGGAGACGAGAGAGGCCGCAGGCGGATGGCTCGGACGGATCCTCACCTTGGCGTTCCACCACACCCCCTGGTCCACACAACAGTAACCAGGGTTTCAACCAACACAAGAGAGATTTGGAGGCTGGCACGGCCGAAGCCGCACCTGGGCATGCCGCCGACGCCTGGCTCGGATCCCACACTGTGATGGGAGTGCCATAAAGGCCACATTAAAAAGGAGGGCTCTTGAGGTAAATGCGCTAGGAACTGCATCACATACACTTCATCCTGTCAGCTACAATCGGAAATGCTCAGTCATATGTGAGTGACGGTAGGTCATTCATCTATCGTCTTGGCTCTAGGCTCCAGTTTACTCTCTTAAGGCGGTCTCAGTCTGAGTAGTAATCATTAGCAAAAAGTGCGGACAAAATCGCCAATGTAAAGCGCCTTAGACTTTTCTGATATAACATAATTTTCGGCAACGTCATCATCGTTTTATGTCTTACTTAATCAGTTCATTTTATGCCCATTATATTTCTGCATCCCTGACATAACCGCTTATTTTGTGCATACTTGCGTTTCCTGAGGATCATGATAAGTAATCACGGAAGGAAACATGGGATGTTGCTTAGCGGGTTCTCCGCTACCCTGTCGGAAATCGGTAGACCCCCTACGAGAATAAACCCTGAAATGTACGACTAATCAGTTACTGATGAGTGATTTTTTACACTGTTGTTTCTCTAGTCAGAATTTCTTAGAACCCATCACTAAGAGCTAGCAAAGATATCTGGTCCTTTGTAGCCCTAATAACAAACCTGTCTAGAATCTGCGCAGACGGTTAGACTGTTCTGAGCAGACTGTCATACTTAATTACATTGGTCGAACGAATCGGCGCTTATCCAAGAGAATACGGGAACGCCTCCCAGCATGGGTGGGAAAAAGCGAAACGAGGAGCAGAAGCAGCACCATTCTCGCTCATGTTGTCCATTGCGGACATCGTGTAGACCCCAACGAAGCTTTTCGTGTGATCTATAAGGTCCCATCGACCTATCCGAAGCTACTGGGCCAGCGCTTGTTAGCAGCAGCGGAAGCGGCCGCCATAAGGTTACGAAAGCCAATCTTGTGCGCACAGAACCACGCTCAGGTCCCGCGCTAACAGTGATCGAAGATCGACTAACGCTGCAACTCTACGCACCCTTCCGCTCTCACCCCGCCCCTGGCACTGATCGCTATTTCTCCCCCTACCCCTTCCCCCACATTCCCACACTCCGCCTGTTTTTTTAAGACGAACTCTAATCGATTCCCCTTATCACTGACAGGTTTTAACTTCTACCCCGTTCCCATATAATCCCACTGACCCGAGGAGAATTTATGGAAACCTACGTATGCTCGCCACCTCGTCTTCTGAATCTGCGTAGACTTCGTCACGCTTCATCAGCATAAAATCTACGCAGACAGTCGGCACAGATCCTGCGTAGAGCATCTGCGTAGAACGTACTGCACACGACTGCAGTTTCCCTTTACGGTGAGTTCGTAGACCCGAGCGGCCCCCAGATGTCCGTCACTTGACTGAGTCCTTGTAGATTTGTCGAGCCGACCGTATGAGTCCATTTTAGGCAAACGGAATCCTTCGTCAGAAGAGCAAGTTTCTGTGCAAATGGAGGAACTGGAGGATGAGATGCTATCCCATGAGGATGACGGTGAGTCGGGCGGATAGCCTTCCCTCATACTCTTAGCAATTTCCTGAAAATGTTCACGAAGAGCACGCTCGACACGTCTATTGAAGGTTCTCCTCTTAATTTCCCTAAACATTCTACGAAAAAAGATAACGTTAGGGCGGTAACTGCGTGGGCGCAGCAGCGCGGGCGAGCAGGAAATGGCGTGACAGATCTCTCGCGCGAAAGTAAGCGCGTCGTCCGATCGATTGGCCAATAATCATGTGCGCAGTCATCTGCGCCGTTAGCGATGCGAGGCCCACGGACCCCGGGAACCAATCAGATTGCAACAAAGAGGGAATGACGTCAGTAACGTAGAGTCGGCTTTCATTGCTATTAGGGTAGTTTACGCGCGATCGATATAAGCTCTCTATTCAGATCTACTTGGCTGTTAGGCAGTTTATTTGAACCAAGTAATTATGAGATAATTTCTCAACAGGTCAGTATTTCAGTTGTTTGTAATCACACCGACGGGTCTGTTTTGAGCCACAGCGTATCTATTCAAATGCATGTATCTCGACCTGTGATTACACATAGTCAGTTTTTTGACACAATGATAGCTGGTTCCGACGCTCGTGCTGATTTCGTTACTCCTGAGCTGACGATCGAGATGCGCGTCTGCGTGGTTGGATTAGCAGCACAGTGTGGATAATTTTAAAGTTTTCTCAAAGGGGTACGGCCATATTTATTTCTGCTTCTTTCGTTTTTACCGTCCTTCATCCCCAAATAGACTGCGGCAGTGCTACTCGCGATCAAAATACTATCTAATTAAGACAGAAAAATTGTTCGGATCGCATTTCGCAGCCGTACCTGCCACTGACAAGCCCCAGTCTAACCCCAATCCACCAGCCCTAACTCTAACTCCTAACGTCAACCCCTAACATTAACCCGTAACCCTGATCCCTAAACTCAACCCCCAACCCTAACTCCTAATCCTAACCCCTTACAGGTACAGCTACGAAGTGAGAATAGATTTGTCGTGCTTCTGACGTTTCGTAGAGCTTGATCAGCTCTCTACTTTCAAAGCGCCTGATGCCAAAAGTCAGCCAGAATTTTAAATGGCTGGCCTTGAACTGATGGGCTCTTTTCTTTCGACGCCTTTTAGCAGGCGTTTCGGGGGTTTGACGGCCCCTTGCGTTACATGTCATCATCTCGATGGCGGGTGCTTGAAACGCTGCTTCCCCTTCGGATGAGTTCGTCGTAGGGCCGCGTCAGTTCGGTTTTCTCAGGTCCAATGTTGCCGTCTTGTCCAGGAGTTTATGCAATTAATGATGCCCACAGGCCTGTAGTGGCCCTCTCTCGCCTCTCGCGAGTGCCTCCGTGTGCGCGCGAACGGCTGCCTGGTTCTCCGCTGCCCAATCCGGTCAATCATATTCAAAGCTGACACAGGTGTGCTGCCGCTCAAGGCACTGTGAGGCATTCCCCACCGTTGCGGGGAGCGACCCCATGGCGCCGAGGGTTCTCTCTCGGTTGGCTGGCAACTTATTCCAACTGGTTCTCAAATTTTTCTGTGCAGAATACGACAGTTCGACCGTCGGTTTCGATGATGCCCACTGTGGCCTCCACAGCAAAGTGAGATCAGGGACGGTGACTTGTGTGAAATTTTAGTTTAAAGTGAATGTAGTCGCACAGCATCTACCGCAGTCTCTCCTTCTCCCCCCCCCTGAGCCCGCTGTCAATACAGAGTTAAGAAGACCGGAGGGGGGGGGGGCGCATGTGGAGGGCACGGTCGAGTCCGCACCTTGACATTCCACTCCACACTCCCTGGTGCACACAACAAATAACCAGGTGTTTATTTACGACAACGGGCGCTCACCGATCAGGTTACGGAACATGCTCGTCCCGTGGTGTCTTGGGGCTCATACTAGAACCCTCGCTCAGCGACTAGTAGAATGATGTAAATCAGGTGGTACCGACAAAGACAAAGGAGACCGGAATGGCCATTTCTGGTTTATTAGACGTCATCAGCCAATCATACCCAACCCCAAGTATGAATCACTTGAGATTAGAATCCGAAATCTTTGGTCATGGAGTTTTACGCTCTACCATTGAGCCGCAGGCCCGTTGTCCTGTCGGTTGTGATCGGGAATATTAATTACGACAGTGGGCGCTCACCGATCAGGTTCCAGAAATGGCTATTGCGGTCTCTCTTTTCTTTGTCGGTACCACCTGATTTAAACCAAGTGTCTGATTAACCACGACAAGGGGGGGGGGGGGGTTGCGGGGTCCCAGTGTGCGTGACGTACGCCGGCAACCGGGTCCGCCACCGCACCCCGAAATGTTGGCATTTGTTATGGTGTGCAACTCCGATAACGCCTGCCCGAGTCAAGTATGCCTCCCCCGTGTTGGTACAGCGCATCTACCACCTGGCCCGTTTGGGGGGCACATATGCCGAATACATTATCTTGTCAACTGTCGTCCAACACATATTTCACTTCGGGACAGGGCATGAAGGCTGCAGTGGCTAGGATTTGCCTATGGCTTAAGCTGTCGCGACAGGTTTAAATGCCTGATGATAGAGTTGGCATCTGAATACCACGTCCCAAGTATGTATTTATGTTCTTGGGGTACCCTGGCCCGAGACAGTCACTTCATAACGGTCAAAAGTGTGACCATTTTCCCCAGTATAATTTGAAAGTTGTGAATTTGAGTCTTGTCTCCGGGTTGACTGCTTGTTGTCATGTAGGCTCGTCTGCACTTTTGGCATAGTTTCTCCGACATAGTTTCAGTCACCACCGTTGCAATATACTTAGTAGGCAAGCGTCAAGGTTTCCGTATGTAGCAGTCTGTCCTTAGGTGGCATCACGCGGCAACGATTTGTTGCGTGGGAGCGGTAGCTTACGTAGGGGATGGTCCTCTAGGCTTTGGGTTGTTGCCTGCGTTTAGCAAGACTACGCACTATCAGCCTGAGGCCTGAACTTCTGTTAAAAAAAACGTACACAGTTGTCTTGCGAGACCCCACACCACGGAGGTCATTGCGCTCAATTTTATCACTTGTCAGCCGACAGGTCACTGAGAGGAGGGGAGAGGCGAGAGAGAGAGAGAGAGAGACACTAGCGCACCTTTTATGGTAGTTCCGCACATAACTCACTTTATTCAACCCCATGCACTTAAAACTCGCCTGGAGTGTTACAAACGCTCCCGCAGAAAGGAAGGGGTAGGTACGATTTCCGAGACAGGGACTTTATTTGTCTAAAGTTTTGAAATTCACGCTCGAACCGTCATCAGAAACAGCGTTAGATGCGGCTATTTCATTTACAGGAAGTCCAGTCGCTGTGCTACCACATACCTATGCTAATTAACGCCGTTCCCTATCGAGGATGCTTGTTCTTTGGTGCGATAATTGCGTGATAGCCGGCATTCGAGCCGTTAATCTCATTTTAACTTGTATCAACACCTCAGAAGGTCGCGATTTGGCAGGTTAACTTAGTTAGCCTCTGAAACAAAGGCCCGATTGTGATGGCTGCTTTTTAATGCGGTCTTCAGGCCCACTCTTATCTATGCGGGATGTAAGACAAAAATGCGTAGCTTATTGCGACTGACTACCAGTCGTGGACGGGAAGATTGAGGGCGGCAGGAAGGCACGGTCCTCCTCATGATTGAGAGTCGGGGTGCAATGGCTCCCTCCGAATGCGGTCTCCACGTTTATCAGGCCAATCTGAGCTCCCAGTCACGGTGAGTGGTCTGATACACGAAGTTGCGTCCAGGTTGTGTGCCACGCGCATGCTGCCTGTGTGGATTTGTCGGCCACTGCGCTAACGCCCACGCCTCCGGCCAT
>CACRXP010000204.1:380461-420846 GCA_902702965.1 Spirometra erinaceieuropaei | reverse complement strand
AAGAGGTGAGACCCCATTTCCAGCCAAGGGTGAACGCAGCCACGCCGCCGTGAGACTGCGTGGGATTCAGTTTATCGCGCATACCACCCTATGAACTCATGCCCCCCCCATGGCTTGACTACAAAAAACTGCTCATTTGATGTCGCATTCTCACAGGTTCTGACGATGGCTCAGACTAATACACCGTCTGTCCCAGAGATCGTGTGTTCATCTTCTTTACATTTTCTTGTCTTTGGAGGAAAGTGGATGCGACAGGAGGGAGCGCAGTAGGTACTGCACAAGCCTGTTTCGCTATAAAATAATTCACTCCAAACTCACTGTTCTCCGGCTCACCTCGTGGGGCAGTGCTGGACGTCGTTGCTCGTGACTGTAGAAGATTCATACGGAACAAAGTCCTCGATGATTTATTTCTTGTTTCTTTCTACCGCCGCCTATCGTTCATAATGTAATTTAATTTAATTAACCTCTCCCTCGTCCGTTCTTTTTATATTTTTTTGCCATGACACAGTCTTAAGCCAACTGCCGCTGATTACTGCCCTGCTATGCTAACTCCCCTATCGGTTCCCATTAAAAAGGAACACAGAGAGCACTAGGGCTAGATTTCTGAGTTACTTAGCTCTCTCGGAGAAAAGCACCGACTTGTGTTGTATGCAGAGAAGAGATGTACCGCCGAAAACAGAGGAAACTGAGATGGCCATTTCTGTCCGGTTGTTCAGACCCACTAACTGGCCTGGATTACCTGGGATCCTAGTGGTCTTCGGGTTGCTATACATCGCCGCTGCTCCTCCCCTCCAGTAACCCCCTCGACCAAATATTCGTCATACACTACTGCGCGATCTGTTCTGCAGATGTTTTGCAGAAACAAACCCCGACTAGTCGAATACTTAACAACGTGCCACGTCCACATTCGTTTATGAAATGTTCTACATTTGTGTACAGTGGAGTCACTTGCCACGAAATAACATACTGAAAACAAAATCCCGAACGAGGGCAGGTGTACTTTTGCAAAGGTTGGACGCGAGAAAGACGCAGACCAGGACATACTAAAACGTCTAGGCGATCTGCCCACGAGTGACGAGAAGTCTAATGCATCCTCCAGTTGGTAAAAGAACGCGACCCGAACGGCGACATCAAAGACGCTCTTCTTTTCGCTGCACAGAGGGCTATTGACTTGAGTTCTGATATAACAGACATGTGCAGAGGAACTCATCAACAGAGTCGGCCCCTCGAAATTCCGATGGACAGACTCAAAGTCAAGGGACAAATCATGAAACACGCAAGCATACGCCTTCTCTTTATGTAAATGGCTGGTGAAGACTATCAACCCTGGTAGGGGGGGCTCGCCGATCGTTCATACGGAACTCACTCGTTCCGTTGTGCTTTACGGGCTGTCTCTCTCGAGCCCAACCAGCAGCCACACGGCGGCGCATGATATACAGGCAGAATGGCATTACCGACAAAGACAATGCAGACTAGAATGGCTATTTCTGGCTTATTAGCCGTCGTCAGCCAGCCATACCCAAGCCCGACGTGTGGAACACCCGAGCCTCGAACTCGCGACCTGTTGGTTAGAAGTCCACGCAGCTGGTTCCGAAGTGTCTTTACCATTAATTTCAGAATGACGGTGTAACCCCAACTCAGAAATTAGCATGCGTTTACAGAAAATTAACAACCACGGAAATGTCCAACAAGGGGCTACTGCAACGCAAGTGATATGTGCTGCGCGACAAGAAAACATTTCGATTTTTTCACATCTCAGTTCATTTCGAGGTCTGTGATTTCGAACGTTCTGAGCGACGATGTCCTGACGACGACCGCAGCATTGCGGTCGCAGGGATGGTGATTTGCCAATAGAAGAGAAGGGATGAGTCACAGGAAGCAGTCATAAAGAAAGAGAGACGATCGCTGGGACAAGCGCTTAATTCGCCTGACGTTTCGGATTCCTGCTCGAATCTGTCACCAGCGACAACAGCAGATACGGGTGGTGCATGCACAAGGGGCTACAGTATTTATAGGATGCAGTCGCCATGCTACCGCATACCTGTGAATATTCACGCCTTCCCCCTTTGTCAGGGATCGTTGCACTTGGTGTGATGACTGTTTGATAGCTGACATTCGCGTCGTTAATTGCTACGATTTCATCACGAGTGTTGGACGTTGGCATGATGATTGCTCGACCATCTGAACCACCGACTAAGGAGTTGGGAACAGTGTTCACCTGTGCGCTCCCCACGTGGTTAATTACTCCGTCTAGGCGAAGTCTCAACACCGAGGAGGGAAGGGGAAGTCATTGCACTTGTTAATGGACTGGGGCCAGTAAACAAGGACTCAAGCAATTTGACGCTTACGCTGTTTTGCGCTCTAGTGAGAATTTTGGCCTCGTCGAATTTGAATGTGTGGCCGGATCTCGTCGAATGAGCCGCAACTTGAAAGCCGGCGTCATTTCTCCGCACGGCTGCAGCGTGTTCGACCATTCGCGTTCGGAGCTGTCTTCCGGTTTCTCCGACGTACTTACTTTGTCCACAACTGCACCACTTAGGGTTGGAGTGACACGCAGACCGGAGGCAACCATCAGACTGTAGGTAATGAAACCGAGAGGCCCGCTGCCAGGGCAGGAAGGGTCTGGAGTCGTTTATCGGATCTGGTGCAGTTGCGGACAAAGCAACTAAGTCGGCAAAACTGGAAGACAGCTCCGAACGCGAATAGCCGAACACGCTGCAGCGGTGCGGCGGAAAGACGTTAGCTCTCAGGTGGCAGCACACTCGACAGGACCCGACCATATTTTCGAATTTCAAGAGGCCGAACTCCTTGCAAGTGACGACAACCGCGTGAGACTCAAGCTGCTCGAGTCATGATTCTCAGGTCCGCACCCCATCAACAGGCGCAGTGACCTCTCGTTACCGTATTCAGTGCTGAGATATGCCCTTGGTCGGGTAGTCAGTCACGTGGGGAGGGCGCGGGCGAGCAAGCATTCCAGTGACAGTGAACCAATTTGCCGAGCTATCGTTACCCCAGCATCCAACACGGATGACGAAATCACGGCAATTGACGACTCGGACGCTGACTGACAGGCCACCATCGTATCAATTACTACCCCAGCGGTGACTGCGCGAGCTGTTAATTACAGTACGCATATGGTCCCACGGCAGCCACGTGTAATGAATATTACACTCATTTCGCCACCATTACCCTTATCTGCGACTGTCTCTGACAATGGGTTCGAGTGAGAAACCGAAGCGTCAGGCCAATAAATTTGTTGTTCCTGTGATCGCATCTTCGTCTTCTGAAATGCTACCTGGACCTCGCCTGTTCGCTTCTATGAGTATTACTATTCCTCCCCTCTCGCATGCATCAGTGCGCTGTACGAACCAGTTGTCATCTGATGCTGAAATTGGGCACAGTAGTCGACAAAGACTAAACATCCTGTCTACGCCTGCCAAGCACGAACTGAACCACGCACAACACACCAGACGCCCACACGAAGGGGGGGGGCTCGGATTTCACATGTGTAAGAATGCCATAGATGTTATAGTAGGGGGTTGAATCTCAACTCACGAGTCGGTCCTTCTACAAATACGACTGACTGCGAGGTCATGCTGCTTCCCGTCTACAAACAAGCATCCATATGCACAGTTTCACCAGATAGAGAACCCCTTGACCAGAGGTGATGAGTGTAGCAGTTCGCGTCTCCTCGCTTTCCGTCTTTGTCACGCTGCCCTCCTGTCCGCCTCACACTCCTTGTCGATGCGCTGATGGGATGCGCGAGTGCTCGAAGCCAATCAACGCTGCCCCCACTCTGATTGGCTGACGAGATTGAGACAACGAAGGGCGCACACAAGCGCTGACAACACCTCGAAGGCGGCCACAGACAACAGCTTGCTTGGAGCGCGCTCGCGACGACTGCCTACAGAGCCTTCGTGTACACGCTTTCCAAGCAGTAAAGGTTGTCCAACTCAAACCGTCTTCCCTGACTTTTGATTGGGAATCTTTATCTTGTCAACCACAACACCACATTTCACAATTGGTGACCCCTTTGCGAACAGCAATCTATCTTCCTAATCTACGATAAAGCCAGGCGTTGATCATGGACAATTTTCCACCGGAAGTGCAGCATATTTTGGCACCCGCCTTCGGCACGCTTTCGGCCACGCAACTTACTCAGATGGCCGATCGGCTTATGGAGATGCACGGTTTTTCCAAGCCGTCTATTTCAGCACTCTCAACTCCCTCAAATCCTCCTGCGTCTCCCGTTTCGCAGTTAGAGATCGAGCTCAACAAGCTGGCCGATGATATAGCCGCTCTCCAGAAGCCCACAGTTTCTGCCTCCTCTCGGAGCCAACCGAAGCCGTCCACCCAGCATGCCCAGTCTTTTCATCCAGCCCGTCCAAACGCAGCTGCCACCTGCTGGTACCACACCACCTTCGGTGCTAAAGCCCGTCGCTGCGTCTCTCCTTGCTCCTTCACTTCCAAGCAGAGCAAACGGGTTAAACCGGTCAACCCGAATGTCTGTGCAGCCAATCTTTCCGACAGCTCTAACCCTGGTCACACATTTTACGTCCGCGACACCAGGAGTGGCAGACGTTTCTTGGTTGACACTGGTGCCCAGCTAAGTGTCATTCCACCCACACCAGTTGATCGTCGGTGTCCCAATCCCGGTCTTTTCCTACAGGCCGTCAACACATCGCTGATTACCACATTTGGCACCTGCTCCCTCTCTCTGGACATCGGTCTCCGGCGTCTCTTCCCTTGGGTCTTCGTCGTTGCTGACGTCCCCTGTGCAATTCTCGGTGCAGATTTCCTCGCCGCTTTCGATCTTCTGGTCGACTGCCGTCAGTCACGTCTACACGACAAGACTACCAACCTCACTGTCCGGGGTATCTCTTCCTCCGACGCCTCCCGTCGTCTTGCCGTCTTAGACCCTGAACCCGAGAATCCATTTCGGCAACTCCTCGCCGAATACCCCGGCCTCACTCGTCCCACCTTCAACGTTTCTATTCCACCACATGACGTTGTTCACCACATTCGGACCACCGGCCCTCCCGTATTTTCTCGCCCCCGCCGTCTCGCGCCTACACGTCTTGCTGCCGCCAAGGCCGAATTCGAGCACATGCTTCAAATGGGCATCATCCGCCAGTCTGAAAGCCCATGGGCCTCACCCCTCCACATGGTTCTAAAGGCCGCCACTGATGACTGGCGCCCCTGCGGTGATTACAGGGCCCTGAACAACGTTACTGTCCCGGACCGCTACCCTGTCCCACATCTTCAGGATTTTGCCGGTGCCCTATTCGGCAAGTCTGTATTCTCGAAGATCGATCTGGTCCGTGCTTTCCACCAAATTCCCATAGCCCCAGAGGACGTTTCAAAGACGGCCGTTACCACCCCCTTTGGCCTCTTTGAGTTCCTGCGCATGCCGTTTGGACTTCGCAACGCCTCCCAGACCTTCCAAAGGTTTGTAGACAGAGTGCTTCGCGGCCTGTCATTTGTCTACGCCTACATCGACGACCTTCTGGTAGCCAGCTCCACCACCGAAGAACACATGGAGCACCTGGCAACGGTGTTTGACCGCCTTCAACAATTTGGCGTTGTTCTCAACCCGCCCAAGTGCGTCTTCGGTGTGCCCTCCCTAGAATTTCTCGGTCATCTGGTCGACTCCCACGGCATTCGGCCTCTTCCCTCAAAGGTTGCCGCCATTCGGGACTTTCCACCCCCTACCTCGAAGCGTCAGTTGCAACGGTTTCTTGGTATGGTGAACTTTTATCGCCGGTTTCTCCCGAACTGTGCCGATACCATCCTACCTCTGACCAATCTCCTCTCAGGTTCTAAACGCACCTTTGAACTTACACCAGCAGCACTCACGTCATTTGAGCAGGTGAAAGCCCTTCTGGCTGATGCCACCCTCCTGACTCACTTTCACGCTGATGCACCCATATCTTTGATGGTCGATGCCTCCAATGTTGCTGTTGGCGCGGTTCTTCAACAAAGTCTGCCGGATTCTACCGTGCCTTTGGCTTTCTTCTCCAAGAAACTATCCAAAGCCGAAACCCGCTACAGCACATTCGGACGTGAACTTCTCGCCGCTTATCTTGCCGTAAGGCACTTCCGGCATTTACTCGAAGGTCGAGAGTTCACAATTTTCACTGATCATAAGCCACTCACGTTTGCAATACATTCCCACTCTGACAAGCTAAGCCCCCGGGAGATCCGTCACCTGGACTACATTTCGCAGTTCACTTCAGACATCCGCCATATTGACGGGTCAAGGAATGAGGTGGCTGACGCTCTGTCCAGGCCCTCTATTGCTCATCTTCAGCTTTCAGCCGGGATAGACCTCGCTGAGATGGCCGCTGAACAACGCCGTGTCGGTCCACCCTGTGATGAGGATGTTTCCGGACTCCAACTTCAGGAGCTACCACTGACAACTGGCAACGGCACTATTCTATGCGACGTATCCACCCCATCTTATCGGCCATTTGTGCCACCATCTCTCCGCCGCAAAGTTTTCTCCTCCCTGCACAATCTGTCTCACCCTGGGAGTCGAGCAACCGACAAGCTGGTTTCCGACCGCTTCGTCTGGCCTGGTATGCACAAGGACCTCAAGGCATGGACACGGGCTTGTATCGCCTGTCAACGGAGCAAGATCCAGCGGCACAACAAGGCCCCCATTGGCACCTTCCCGGCCCTGGTTCAAGGTTCAGTCACGTTCACCTGGACATTGTAGGCCCCCTGCCTCTGTCCAATGGTTGTTCCTATCTCCTCACCTGTGTGGATCGGTTCACTCGGTGGCCTGAAGCAATTCCCCTGCCTGACATTGCTGCTCCAACGGTGGTCAAGGCTTTTCTCAGTCGTTGGGTTGCAATCTTTGGTGCACCCTCCACAATCACGACTGACCGTGGTGCCCAATTTGAGTCTAACCTCTTCCAGTCTTTACTCTCCTTTTTAGGCTGTACCCGCATTCGGACGACAGCCTATCACCCGGCTGCTAACGGGATGGTCGAGCGGTTTCACCGCCAGCTGAAGGCCTCCCTACACGCCGCGGCCGATCCGGAGAACTGGACGGACCACCTTCCCCTGGTCCTCTTGGGTATCCGCTCCGCTCTGAAGCCGGACCTTGATTGTTCCGCAGCTGAACTGGTGTTCGGTGCCACCGTCCGACTCCCCGGTGAGATGATCTCGCCAACCCCACAAGGTGCGGTTGAGGATCCCACCAACCTCCTGCATCGCCTCCGGCAGTTTATGCGGACACTTTCCCCGGTTCCTCCCAGGTGCTCCGCCTCTCCGTCTTATCTCGAGAAGGACTTGACAACGTGCTCTCACGTCTATCTCCGATGTGATCGAGTCCGCCGGTCCCTGGAACCACCCTACGATGGCCCCTTCCGAGTTATCTCTCGTGGGACGAAGAACTTCCGCATCCAACGCGGCACTCGTGAAGAGGTCGTGAGTGTGGACCGTCTCAAAGCTGCCGTCCCGGACACTCCTCCGGATGAGCCCTGTGGTCCCCCTACCCCCTGCTCCGCCTCCCCGACCCTCTATTCCACCGTCCCATATACTTCCTCTGCCCCCATGTCCGCAACCCACAACTCCAACTACTACTTCATCAACCAGCAACACTGTAACCGCGAGCCATACTCACTCTACTCCTGTGCCCCCTGTATATATCACCCGTAGTGGACGCCATGTTCACTTTCCTGACCGTTTCGTTACTCATGTTTTTAGACATCAACAGTTCCTTCGGTATCGCTACGCGCCACCTTCGGTCTAGCCGGGGGGTACTGTAGCAGTTCGCGTCTCCTCGTTTTCCGTCTTTGTCACGCTGCCCTCCTGTCCGCCTCACACTCCTTGTCGATGCGCTGATGGGATGCGCGAGTGCTCGAAGCCAATCAACGCTGCCCCCACTCTGATTGGCTGACGAGATTGAGACAACGAAGGGCGCACACAAGCGCTGACAACACCTCGAAGGCGGCCACAGACAACAGCTTGCTTGGAGCGCGCTCGCGACGACTGCCTACAGAGCCTTCGTGTACACGCTTTCCAAGCAGTAAAGGTTGTCCAACTCAAACCGTCTTCCCTGACTTTTGATTGGGAATCTTTATCTTGTCGACCACACCAACTTTCGACAATGAGCACAGACAGTAAGCCATGTTGAACAAGAGGCAGACGCGAGTGTTAAGATTTCGCTTACATGGTCATTTACAGTACTATGTGAATAGTAGCGAAATATACAAACAAGAATGCACGCAAATACACACAGACAGCATCGGCGTTTTCGAAGCAGGAAGATACATTTGGGAAATTCGAGGTGTCATTAGGAGGAAGGGTTGAGGAGGTTGTCTTGACTGATTCTGAGGCAGACAGCAGCAAGCCTGAAATATGGGCTTTCAGAGATAGATAGTTTTGAAAGAATTAGGCCAATGAACGCAAAGTCTGCGTATCGCTGTGCTTTGCCTCAGAGGTGTATGATAGATGTGTACAAATATAGATTAATGCTGTTCTATGTATAAACTTGGCAATCCATGCACAGCGTCTTCACCTTCATCGCACGCATGTGTTGAATGAGGATATGTAATCTAGAACGGCCTTATAACAAAATTGCAATTGTTCTGGCGACTGGATCATATGAATCCGTTGCGTTCGAAGAAGCCGGACTGTCTGAAGAATGTCCACAAGACCCTCGTTGCGCAGTCTCTCCAGTACAATGGACAGCAGGACAAATACGCCCGTGCGACCCGAACCACAACTAAAACACAAATCCATTTTTCACAAATGTGCACGCTTGGTTTATTAAAAAAAAATCTCGACCATATTTGGCCAAAGGGCCCCAAGAACCAACCTGCAGTGAACTGTAATGGGTCCGTCTTGGCCAAACTGGTCCTTTGTCTTGTGGATCTGCGTGATAAAGTTCGTGAAGGCCTCGCAATTGTCCGGCATGCCCATTTCGGGCCACTCAGTATACTGGAACTGACGAACGGTTCTTGAAACACTAGCTCGCGTGTCTGTAACCTTGAACTCACGCAAAGTGTAGGTTGGCATGTTATACTCGACCATTGGATCGATGACGTAGTACTGGTACCTCGCAGATCTCTTCGACGGCCAATAGGGGTAAGAGTGCTCCTGAAGACGAGTGAATGCATGAGTGCATGTTCCAAGACATCTTTAAGGACAATCGGCAGCAAAATTAAAAAAAACTGGTCTTTTTCCCCCCTTCCCATGTGCACGGTATGGGTGAAGTCAGAGGGAGGGGTTGAAACAAATCGAACGTTCACTGATCTTAGAGAAAGATCGGCAAAGATCAGGTATGTATAAGGATCCGTTTTTTTCTGCTGCCCAGGGCAGTTAGGTTTACAGGCTTCCTGTCCGGCCAAGTCATGCACTGTTGGCTTCCTCGCATAATGACCGGCCATTCGTTGAACGCAGAGACGACGCCACGCAAGACAGCGTTCTGTCACCTTGATCCTTTGGTGGACGAGATGCATTCTGTATGTACTTCACTCCTTCCCTTATGACTGACAACATCTAGATCTTCTTATCATCCCGACTGCGAGTGTACAAAGGCAGACGCCACTCTCTGGTGGGGCAAAAGGGGACATATTCTACAAAATATCCCAAGCACATCACTTTAACTCTCGAACCCATTAAATCGTCGTTCAGTCCTTTATTATGCTTCTCGGCGGCCTTACTGGTCTCGATTTCGACTTTATTATTATATAGCTTGTTTGAAACGGTTGCGCGATTATACTATTCTGGTATTAAATTTACGGGTTATCGGTATAAATTCAGGACAACATCTGTTATAAGCGAATATGAGAATCCCTGGTTCTTGTTGTAAAGAAGATGAACACACGATCTCTGGGACAGTAGGTGTATTAGTCTGAGTTTTCGGTCTCGTACAGGAGGCCATCGTCAGAGAATGTGAGAATGCGACATCAAATGAGCCGTTTTTGTAGTCGAGCCATTAGGGGGGGGGTATGAGTGCAGAGGGTGATATTCACGATAAGCTGAGTCCCACGCCGTCTCACGGTGGCGTGACTGCGTGCACTCTTGGCTGGTAATTGGGTCTCGTCTCTTGGCCGCGGGAACGGAGCGCGTGATAGCAGGGGGGTATGTCAATGTGCCTGTTGATAGAGTTGGTGTCAGACACCCAGGCCTCCAACAGTTCTCGCCCTGTCTTTTTGCTGACCCGCACTACTATCCGCGTGCTCGCGAAGTTGAATTCGTGGCCTTCCTCCAGGGTGTGAGTGGCGACCTGAGACAGTCTCTGACAATGGCCTCCTGTACGAGACCGAAAGCTCAGACTAATACAGCTACTGTCCCAGAGATCGTGTGTATCTTCTTTACAACATCTGCTGTGTTCAATTGCGTAAATGTCTAATAAAAAGCTCAAGAACACATGGCTGAGTCGGTTATCGAAAAACGGAATAACTACGACGAATATGTCAGCTAGTGTTTGCGATCTACAAGCAAGAATTGCAACTTAAAAGGTATCGTAAAACCTGGGCTGCACATCTAAGATCATCCATTGTAGCCTACAAAGCCAAAATTTGTGGCAGGAGTTAACGTCGCAACATTTTGCGACAACGGAGCAGACTGGCTCACAAGCAGATGAAACTTTATGGTTTTGTTTTCTTCATGCCCTGAAATCCGACAGGATGACCTGTGAGCTACATTTAAACAAGAACGGTTCAAATGCTAATGTTCTGCCTCTTTAAAGGCAGCAGTGGTGAGGTTTGATCCTGCAGTCCCACTTGATTGATGCCATATCGTGAACTTTCTAAAACACCTTTAGTAGATGCGATTACGTTAGCTTTACATATATCACGTGTTTACACCCTCCTTACTATTTTAATCCGGTGATTGTATGTGTCTCAAGGACGGAAATGCTTGTAGGACAACTTCGGTTGCATCGGGCATCCGTCTACACGAGCCCTGCTTGCGTCTTCTTTAATATCTTAATCCAGCAACTGGTTAAGCAGGTTTGGACGGGTTGGGATTCCGTCGGTTCCACTTTAATGGCTATGTGCTGTATCGGGCAGCCATCATGACCGGTCTGACGTCATTGTTCAAGACATCGGTGACTGAGGGCCATCCACCCTTTTGCACTCAGCCGTTCCAGACGCGCTGGCCTAAGTCACACCAACGACAGCTCGGGCACACCTGCGTCCGCACAGCCACAGCTGCCCATGCGGCCACTTGAACGAACCTCTCCTCTGCAACCACAACCTAAACCATTGGGATACCTCTCCTCGGCAGATGCATCACACACTGACTGGACACCACTTGAGCTTGGCCCACGAGCCTATAAAAGCGGCTGCCACCACCATTTCAGAGACTCTCAGGCATGACTGGACGCAGTCAACACCAGCCCTGGCTTCGCCAGTGGCCACTGCCGCCTGAGAGGACAACTCCGCGTTCTGTGCACAATAAACCCCCCATTCAGGTGCCTTCCGTCTCTCCCCTTCCAACATAGGATTACCCCTGACTATTGTAGTGCTCAGACTGCACAAACTCACACCGCATAACCACAACAGCACCACAAATTGACACACGGTTCTCTCTGTGGTCTTCCAGGTGCGATTGCACTCACCTTATTCGCTTAATCCAGCGAGTGGCTGTGTCGCGGGGAAAGTATGTACACGCTACCTTAGGTTACACCAGGCACCGGTTCACACGCGCTTCCTTGCATGTGTTTCGAGCTCCGCTTGCGCCCTCTTCCCATTCCTAATTAAGCGAGCGGCTGAGATTGGTATGGTAATTGAAATTGTTTTACGAAGCTAACCATATGGCATCAATCAAGTGGAGCTGTAGGACCAAACCTCGCCGAAGCAGTAGTTTACAACTGACGCACCTCGTCTAGACTCCTAAAGTCAAGCTTAACGGCCGTCCCAAATGCTGAATTTGAACATCTGAACGTCTAAATACATATAAAGTAAGGTCATTGTGACTGCAGTTATCGGCATGCTAAATCTGGGACATCAAGGCTTACTGGAGGATTTTCAAGGGTATAGTGATGGTCTTGTAATTTTCCTGGATCCTACCACACTTAACTGGGTTTGTTGGAATGTGGTGAATATGACTGGCAAATGATTGTCCCCAGACTCAATTCCTCGTCCAAAAACGAATGCCTAGGGGTCCAGTGGACGGCGGTAAGTTGAAGGACTTCACTCAACTGTCGGTTGACTGTGGACCGGATAAGCTGTCGGAACGCAAGTAAACACAGCCACTGCCTGGATTTTCACTAAAAGTCTCATTATACGCTTTCGTATGGCGACGGGAATGGGCGCGTTAACTGAAAACTAAATAGAAAGTAAACTTCTGAAATAACGGAGTCTGACTAGTGGCATAAGGTCATGGGAAGTAATAGTGGTTGGCAGTCTGCAACGACCTACAAACTGATGCCAAGATAAAACCCCACATGACACGATCTATAGTCAACCGACAGCTAAGTGGGATCCTTCGCTCCACCGTTGCCGTCCAATGCCCATTTATTCTGTCGAACTCCCGAACGCGGTCTGCGTTTAATAGCCAGAACATTTTAAGTAGACAGATTTAAAGGTCCGGGGAACTTATGTAGACAAAACAGGCATTTCTAGAGACAGGATCGGGCCGAAGACCTCAAGAATTCGCGCAGAAAGTTCTGCCGCAAAGCCATAGTTGCGATGTCTAATGGCCTGTTCGGAATGCTTTATAGTCCCATTTTCCCAATAAAGGAGCCGAGGGTGTTTTCTTTCCAGCGGCTAAGAGCTCCCGTCTATCTATTGTGTGCTTAACGAGCTTATCAGCGGATAAACTCCCCTTACATAGTCAAATTTCTTTCTTTTGACCTTGACTACATTTATTAAAGAATAACAAAGTTACGTCATGTCTTAATAAGATTATGGTTTCTTTAGGATACTTAAAATAAGCATCGTTTCTCTATTGTGGACTTGATTGGCCTCATGGCGATGAGTCTGTCTTCAAGTTCATTGACAAGAAGCCCGAGTTCGAAAGTTAGACTACCCTCTTGCTTGGGTATGGATGTCCAACGATGCCTTACAAGAGAGGAGTGATCATCTTATCTCCTTGTTTTTTCGGCTTTTCCACTACTTAAATATAATTTTTCCTAAAAATTTCCTACCGAAATGCAAACAGGAAGTGCTACCATCGGCAGAAGACAATAAACTGCTTGAGGACCGAAAAGCGACATATTCCCCTGTTTATTTTGCATAATTCGCCATTTACTCACTTTTCCCTGTTCCATTGGTTTACTGAGCATTACGATTATGGCCGAATTATGCTCCCAGATCATTCTCCAAAAGTCTTCCAGCGTCTCCGCCATTGGTCCTTGAGTGGCGATGTAGGCTTGTCGCTTGCGGTAGCTGTCGATGAAGTTGGCATTAATGTAATCAGAGCCCTCAACACCGCGAATAGGAGTAAGAGAGACGCGAGTCATCTCGTAGGGCAAAACCCCAAAGAATCGGTTCTTGCATTTGTTCTGAGGTAGTAGAGCCGAGGTAAAGGAAGCCTTCGGCAGAAAGAAGCTTTCCAGTTTCTAAAAATTAAGATGCGGACAAGGTCACCTATTCGCAAATATGCAGTAGGAGGATGAATGAACTATTACACTCGTTAGACAACTCGACTACAGTAGAAATGCAGTTCCAGTACAATTCAGAGCTGAGCGATTGGCTGACGTAAGAAGAAGAAGAAGAACGATGACAGAATTCTTCGAAACGAAGGCGAATGTAATAAGAAACATTTGAGATGTAAGGTTGCTTTAGTAACCGACACCTGTATTCGGCATGCAAAAAAATTTTTACGTCTAACGTTTTTTTGAGCGTGACAGCCGTTTTACCAAAAGCCCATTGGATGCAAGCGAAAAAAGTATTTTGAATCTACCTCCCAGCAGAAATTTGGCGGATTTGGCTTTAAAAACCCCACAGCCAGCCAAGTTCGCGCCAGATTTTCGTTTTTCGGAGTTGGGATTGGAGGCGGGGGGAGGGGGAGAAAAAAGCGCTCGTCGCGTTATGAACTTCACAGGCACCTGGATTTCGGACGGGCCGTCGCAGGCATGAGAAAACACACCATTGAGGCGACAGGCTGCATAGATGTAAAATGAGAACGTTCATGTGCAAATTGATATGCGCGCTCTCAATCAGCCACTCCCTTTGCCATTAAATGACTCCTCCGCCTTCCAATCTCCCGCTTTAAAACCTGCTGACCGCCTCCTATACCTTTTCTCGTGCCTGTACGCGACGCCGCTCCACTACTTCTTGTGTTGCACGAATGTTTACTTATAAGTGCAGTTCGAGGGAGGGGGAAGGGAGGAAAGTGCACGAGAAGGCGTGAAGGCTGGGACACAAGGGATGAGAGTGTGCGGAAAAGTTTTTGCAGGTAAAGACACTGAGACCTCTGATAAAAAAACACAAAACAGTGAACGTGTACGTAGATAAAGTTTCATACAGATATGACGATCTTACTTCTTTATAGGCCTTTCTGTAAAGCAGGAGAGAAGTATAAGCGCCAACGCGCCTGCACCTATAGATGCTACCGAAAAAGACTCGCAGCAATGAAATCACAACTACTTGCTGACTGGCCATTACCAGCCAGTGGTGTCCAAACCCAGTTTCTGATATATTGGACGTCCCAGCATGGGCCCGTTGGTTAGTGACCAGGTAAGCCTAACGCTGCATTCACTTGAACGACTGCGTTTGCGCACTGTCGGTCTCCAGTTGTCGATACGCACGCTCTCCTATCTCTGCGCCAGTACGCGGAAAGAAAATGGCGGTGGAGGCCACAGCTCGCATGCACCTTCTTAGTCTTCTGGCCAAATATTTAAGCATAACTGGATAACATCTATGGCTCAAGCCCACGTAATTTTTTTTTGTAATTTGTTCTAAGCAAGTTAACAGCAAACAGATATACAAAAGCAGGGAAATACGACACCTTCTAAGTAAATCAATAGCGTCTCATCAGGCGTTGAGAGACTGACAGTACAACTGTACTCAGTGATTCAAATGGAAGCCCAAAGCATACTATTTGCGCAGTCCTAGCATCAAGTGCAACATTTTCGTTAACGACTTTCCGGAGGGCATGCATATTATAAAATGCACCTACTTTAAAATATAAAGTAGGCTGGAATTATAAACTTCAAATAGGCTTAACAAACCTTGAATTCAAGGTCGAACCCGCTGAAGCCCATGCTGTCAGTTTGCAGCAATGAGGTAAATTGAGCATATAGTCCACGCGCCGAGACCTCCGTGTAGCCACCCTCGGCCATTTCAAGGAGGGCAGCATAAACGAAAACATACTGTTCCTCCGTCTGTACCATGAAGTTTCGCTGAGCCCGCAGCGAAGTGACGCACCCCAGAACATCAACCGCATTCTCATATTTCATTTGGTCGTGCATAATGTCCAAAGCAATCAGAGCACCTGTGAGAGAGGGCAGACATGAGAACACTGACTTGATGTATGCAGTTTGAGGGGTAAGAACAATTCCCGTGGCCTGTTATTTAGTATCGTTAGCGGTCGGATACATCAATTGTGCAACTAACGAATGTAAGGCAACAGGTTACATTTCGCTCAAAAAACTAGACTGAATTGAAAGCGAATGGGTATACGAAACTAGACAGAAACTTTCCAAGAATGATATCTTGGGTGTGCCAATCCGACAGTAATTACCGACAAAGAAACCTGGATGGCCGACAGGAATAATTATTATGCAGCCGCCGGGCATAGCCCAAGAAGGTAAAAAAACCATTGTATTCGCACGACAGATTATTGGAGGGAAAAAAGGGCTACCAAGAGATGGAACATAGAATTTGAGTTAACCAGAAGACATGACGAAAATTCTGTCAGTCAGTAAGGTTAGAGGATCCGGAAAGTGTATGCGGTAGCGCATCGTCCACAGACCTGGATCGGCTGACAAAAGCCAACAGGCGAGTTCCAGAAAGCAGTTCAGAAGACGAAGAAGCGATTCCGACGATCGCATCTTCGTCTTCAAACTTAAATCTGTTTTAGCCGGGATCATAGGTCGATAGAATATATTCCGCCTTGTTCCAGTGCCATCTGCAAACTCTTTGCTTTCGTGATATCACAGACTGCGTGGCAATTGTTTTACTCAAAACACAGTTGCTGAATGACCCCTGATATATGGTTCAGCAAATTCCCCCTTGTTCTAATCAACAGACTTCTCATTAGGTAAGACCAGTTCTGAACCAGTGCAGTCTTTAAACAGCAGATAGGGACTCCATCCAATTGCAAAAATTCCTGTCCACCCAATCGATAAGTGCAAAAGGTGGACTAGTTGGGACTGTCATATTCCATAACTGGCACCAAACATAGAAGTGAAAGTGGGTTTAATTTTACTTCGAGAATAATTTTTGTTCGCCTTATCGGATGATTCACACCAGCAAGCTGGAAAAAAAGGCAGTCTCATAATGAATGAATCTCGTCATGCAAATCACACACCATTTCCGCAGTGTCTGTAGTCCGATCAATAAAGTACGTAATGAATTCAAAATACCGACTGAAAGTTTAAGTTAGTTGAAACTGGAGAAAATTAGTTGGGTGAGGTCGTAAAGTTGTAGGTGAGAACATGACGCCCTACCAATGCAGAAAATGTGCTATATGAGGAAATTTCGACCGAAATTCATAAATATATTTTCAATTCTCAGAGACTGCTTAGACGGGGTTGCAGTGTTCACTGTCTATCAGTCCAACTAGAGAATATTATAGTCAAGTCAGGATGCCGGCCTTTGAAAGCATACCGTGAAATGTCTATTTATATAACATCGTGCAAGTACCATTCAGTAAATGAGTAGCTGTACATTTATCAATACTGCTTACAAAGTATACAACAGGATCTTCATAAATTATCTAGTTGAATGGGTCCCGGATGATGTCTTCCTAGCAAAGTATAGCAATGCACGATTTTTTATAATAAAAGAAAATATATTGTGGTTCGGGATGCAGATCGGGTTCAGAATTATCGAGAATTTGAAAAGGTTTTCTTAAAAAATAGAAGTGGATATTTCTTGAAATACGGTAATTAAAGAGATGTCCTAGTAATCACTGAATATCACATATATGTATATATATAAGTGCAGCCATATGCAGCAGCAACAAGGCACAAACAATTCTTGTCCCTAAGGAAAAAGATTTTCAACACATACAATTCGGTTAAAATGTCCCACTCCTATGGACATCTACTGATTCTTGTGCAGCATAAAATGAAGCGTTTAAATGTTCTCGCTCCTAAAGTCTGAAAACGTTGACGCGCTTGCTGGAACAAGATTTTCACCCCTCTACGGAGTCATTTCGATAAACATGTTGACATGACGTCCACTCCTGTGTCTGTTGATGCAAAATGCATCAGTCTTGACTTGAAATAAGGCGTTGAGAATAGAAAGAACCCATTCTACCCGGATGCAAGCGGAGACAGCAACAGCCGTCTTCTCGCTGGAATGGTGGAACTAAATAATCCTAGCAGTATTCGGAAATGAACATTCTTAGTAATGATTAGGAGGTCAGTTTATATTCGGGGACAAATCCAGTAGATGCGCTATCTCGTGAAATGTTAGCCGAAATCCCCAAATGTTTTCGAGTCGAAAACGTTCCTTAGGAGGGGTTCTGATATTAGTAACCCTGTAACTTAATCCCAAAGGATTTCAGTCACGGCAGGGCTACTACTGTTCAGTGCGCTTCTTTCCGACTGCCCGCGAAAATTACACACGGTAAAAATGACTACTTTACTATCATGCATTTTTCTCACTAATTTTTAGTACCTATATAAATTTGAATATATTATGGAAAACTAGCCCACAAGTATGCCCTCATTTACTCCTTTGATAGCGATTTGCGTTTTCTCTAGATTGGTTGTTTTAAGAACGGCTTGTTACTAGGCTTAAAAAACGTTTTCAATTCCTGAATAACTTTAGATCCGACCTAACTTGACACTTGCATTCAGGGTTCCTGAACAACAAGCCACTTATTTTTTATGAAAATAATATCCCACATTTCCATGTGTTAATGGGACAAAGTGGTGTAGGTTTCACAAATTTTACAGCAGGTGCTTGCATTTTGCCTGTCTTATAATCAGTATCAATAAATGACCCTAAAACTAAAATAATTATAAATTTCTCCCAAGCCGAAGGATAACTTTTCGCGGGTATAAAATTTGAGGGAGACCTCATTTGCCGTCAAATAACTACAAAACGGAATAATTTTAGGCCTGTTTTCTATAAAATATGTTCAAACCCATTGGAGCACAGAAAATCAATGAGAACGACATGCTGCCCAAGTAAATGGAGCACTTTTGCTAAAAATTTTGAAAGCAAACTTCCAAAACAAACTGCATTCCCCTGTCTCTCTCTTGCCATTTTTTAAAAGATGCGGTTTTTGCGTCGGCCGTAAAGAAACTAGTTCAGAAATCGGCATTCTGACGTGACTGATGTGCATTAGGACTGTGCTGCACGTTAACAGACATTGCAACCCTACTTAAGTTATCTCCTCGAATCGAAAACAAATTTCAGAATTTTGGTTAGTATTGCGTGTGACAGCACACCTTAATTGACGGACACACGATGAACACGTTCTTGGAAGTCTCCCGGTCGTCGGTTTTGGCCCAGATTAACGAGCATTACCAATACTCGACATCCATTTTAGCGTTTTTTTATATCCTTATTCCGTGTCCTGTCTCACCTATGCGCATCCTCCCATCTCATAGTCCCAGTGATTAGCTAAGAACCAGACGCTAGAGTTGCAACCCATTTTCATATAAATCAGTACGCAAACGATTTTTTATCGTTAATTTCTCTTCTATCCCCAATGTTCTGACCAGATCTACTACAGCAACCTTCCTCCGTCCTCTGCTGTCGAGCCAGTGTCACCCATGTCTTTCTTCTGATCGCTTGCCGGATTGCTTCTATTGCATCCCTGTTTAGGAGAATTTTTTTCGCATTTCGAATGCTTCTGCAATTTCCACGCTTTTCAAGACGTCCCCTAATTTACTGATTACACTGATACTACACAGGCGCGCAGAGCGCAAATCGAAGAAAATTCTGGTCTGAGTGATCGTACCTATTTCTTTTCAAATGTTCCCTAGGACTCACATTTTAAGGTCTTCAAACTAAATTGACTGTAGCTTAACTGAAATGGCCGTATCGGTCCCATAGAAAATCGCATTGTCTAGGGTAGAGGCTGCGAAATGTATCGGCATTATAGTCAACCTTCATCTGCAGCATATACAGTTAACTATCTGAGTGTCACAGGCATTTTCAAAATGACGTATAATGTAAAATGCTAGAGAGAAGTAGATAGAGGGAAATATTTAGAAATAGACAGATGCGAAAAATAGGGACCGGAACAACCTCTGGCTTCCCAGTAGTCCCCAGGCAGTCTTATTCCATACCCCGATTTGAATAACCTAGAGGGTCTCGAGATCCCCAACCGCCATGTGCTGCATGCGAAGTCTATTTTAAATCGTTACTGTGGCTAGACAGACACCATCCTCCTTCGCATTAAAAAAACTATTAACTGACTAAATTATGCCGATTTTCTAAGTCACCCTTAATCTCATGCTCGGATAATTTCTCAGTCAAAACTCAAAATGCCATCTGCGTGAATAGTCTTAGAGTTCGGTTTTCTGGTGCTCGGCATTCTTGCATTCGTGCGTAATTTATTTGTACGCTGATCATGTGCCGACCGACGTCACGCAAATAAACTTCTTTCAGTTGCTTTCAAATATAAAGAAAATAACCTGATTTGGGAAAGCGATTTTTGAGGGAAACAAACCTAATGGGTAAGGTTACTTCAAAAATACGATTTGCTGTGAAATGTTGCTCCCGATCAATGTTTGTAATGTGATCAAATGCAGCGGCCCCAAAGACAAACTGAATCAAAAGCGATAAGTTCATGCCAAAATGAAAGGAAGAGTTACTCAAATGCCTTCACAAGCGGTGGCCTTCATGTCCACCCACCGCACATTTGACTAGATATAGCATGTCTTGTTTGATACCAAGAAGTCTTCACTGGTGACTGCGTGTACTGCCGATCGTAAACAGCCAGATGCACTGTTTCGGTGGTGCACACAGCAAATTAAATTCGTGTGCACCTTTAGTCTGCATGTTGGCCGCTTTCGCAGTTGATAACTAGGTATAGAATCGAGTTATAGTCACTGATATCCGAACACGGAATTCCTGTGTGGCAGAAAAACCCGAAGTCAAAACGCTGCTTATGCTATCTGGCGAATAAAATCATAAATTTAATAGACACGACTGGGAGTACACGGACCAAAAGCAATTGTAAGGTGAGTAGGTTTTGGAGCTCTAACGAATGCCGTCTACAGCATAGTATCTTTAAGTATACATAAGAAGTTCTGAGTAGTCATGCTAATGGCTTATTTTCCTGCCATTATTCCCTATATGTAAATTGTAAGTTAAATCATGAAGGTGAAATATGGGCCTTGTGATTGAGTTTGCTTCGTCATTTGCCACCTATGTTTCACTTTATTACGATAAGAGTATGAAAAAGTGCGTGTGTCACCTACTCCATACAGCAGCTAAGAAGAAATGTCAAAAATTTAATCAAAATAAACAATGGTCAATACCAACTTCTTTCCAATTTATAAAATTCATACACGGCAATTGAGACGGGTTTATGGATACTAGGGAGTCCATGATGCGATGAAAAATGTATTCGGTGCGTAACACAGTTATTCAGTTTCCTACAAATCCCTCTGATACTCTTCCTGCATATGAAGAAATTCCTACTATAAAAGGGACGGAAGGTCTTAGCCTTTATTTCTGAAGGAATTGGGATAACAGTGCTTACGCATGAAAATTGCAGGAGCAAGTAGTTAGGATTCTGATTTGCAAAGATGAACAGCTCGGATTCGCCAAATGTGACCCAGAACTGCAAAACATTTTGAAGTAGCCTTTTTAAATATCTACAGGTGCACTTCACCATTTCGCATCTACGTCATTTGCAACAGTATGTGCAAGCAACAAACTGGGGATGTACATAAAAGAAGCAGATTTGTATCACAGGCTCAAAATAAGAAAAAACTGTCGATTCTTCGCATAGAGCTGGGGACTGTCGCTCCGTCCTGAAAGGCAAGAACATTCTGGCGACCCTGTAAAAGTTGATACTCCTGTACTCTTTGAATTCAAAAAGGTTTACAAACTGATGCGATCGCATTTTTGCCGACCGCGTCTTAAGAAAATGGCGCAATATTTGCCTTCCTGTTTCTGTTTTTCTCCAATCAAATGACTTGGTAGAGAAAATGGATAGATTGTATTAATAATGATGTATTTTGCTAAGAAAATAGGTATGAGGAGCGCATTTTAAATAATAATCTACTCTGTGTGTGATTTATATTTTTGTTTTCACTTGTTAAGCGGGAAGCTGCACTTATCTTTCCAAAATGTGGTTATATTTAGGGAGAATGCGTAAGTGGACACCGCCTAATTGTGAATGATGGCTCATAAAACTAAGGGTGAAGCGTCGGCGATTAAGTTTGAATTTAGTCTTCCGTCTAATCAGGCCTTTCATTACTATGAAGCACAGTTTTATCTACATAATGGACGAAAGTCACCTGGTCTTGCATGCTGATACAGTAGATATGCTAATTCATGAAATTTCAACCGAAATTCCAAAATACGTTTTCGTTTCGAAAAGATTAATTAAATAGGGCTGTGAAACTAGTCTTCATGCAGTCTAATTTCATAGTAGTTCAGTTACCGCAGGATGTCGGCTTTCGGACAAACGTCTTTCCTCCTGCATGCAAAAACCCTACTTTGCGAAAAATGAGTGCTTAATTAGCATGAAATTTCCCCCTTAATTTTCGACGCCCTTAAATATTTAATTACATTTCATGGAAAACATGCATTAAATATTCATTCTTTTGCTCAATCGGTAGATAATTACGTTTTCTTCCAATAATATACTCGAAGGATGTGTATAATTTAGTTTTCAAAATGTTTCTACTTTTGAGTTTTTTAATACCCTTAAATGGCAGTTCATAAAACGCATTTTTCTGCATTTACCAATACGACTTGTGAAGTTAACAAGATGGCCCAAACCCACTGCTAAGTTTCATGAAGTGCATATAGTTTCCTCTTAATGCCGTAGAGACATGTAAGGATTTCCATACGCAGGAAATATACCGCTTCTAGTTTGGAAACCCCGAATGCAGGTGTAACGGCAGTTCGGATTCAAAATTAGTGGGGACTTGAAAAAGTTTTTAAAAACCAAATTAAACCCTTCTATCAAGCAAACAAATGGAAGGAGGATAATACTCAACCGAATGAGCAAAAGAATGAATATTTTTACGCATGTTTTCCATGAAATATAATTAAATATTTAAGGGCATCGAAAATCAGCGAGAAAAGTGTATGCTACTTAAGTAGTCATTTTTGTAGAGTATGGTTTTTTCATGCAGGAGGAAAGATGTTTTTTTAAAGGTCAAAATCCTGCAAAAACTGAATTATTATAGAATTATGCTGTAAGATGATCAGTCTCACAACACTACTTGATAAATATTTTCGAAACGAGAACGCATTTCGGAATTTCGGTTGACATTTCATGATTTAGTCTACCTGCTGTATTTCTGTCCAAAGCTGCTGACCAGAGTGTCGTAGAACCTTGCATGAATCTGCACCTATCGGCGGCCTTGAAACAACTCCTTTGTTGTGAAAGATACGCAAGTGACAGGCGGAAATATAAAATAAATGTGTTAAAAGCCTAAACGCCAGTCGCCTCGCATATAAGCTTTTGTGTGAAAAGAGCCATTTGGTTGATGCGGTTTGCACTGACGCACGGTAGGTGACCTTACATGGCGTGCAGTGTCCGCCGGAATGTATGCCAACGACTGCCGTTAAAATCCGAACATTTCTATGTAAACACTAGTTGGCTACGATGAAACACAAAACTGGATGGAAAATGAAAAGTGAAACTAATTGCCAGCAGTGCAGTCTACAGAAACATTTTTTGAAAGCAGAATAAATTACCAGTCCTGCCGACTCCAGCGGAACAGTGCACCACAATGGGACCACTGTTGGCGTCACTCTCGTTGGAGGTTGACGTGGCACCACTGCCAAGCAGACTTCCTGGCACGCTAGACTCTCGTGCCTTGGCCGAAGTTACTGCGCGGATGCGTCGCATGAAGAGCAACAGGGGGATAGGGCTCTCGGGAACACCGTGGTCTGGCCAGTGAGTGAACTGCAGGTGAACAACCTCACGAACCTCGTCCTCCAGTCCAGTGCTGCTGCTGCCGCTGCCGCTGCGGGATCGGATGGAGAATTTGCGTATGGTGTAATAGGCCAATTCAGTCACCTCCTTCGGTAACACGCTGATGAGACCACCTGCATAGGTTTCTGGGCCTCGAGAGGGCCAGTATTGGTCACACTTGATGCGTGCTCGCTCCTCCAGGCGTGTCATCATGACAATTATAGACACCCGCTGTTCCCAAATCATTCGCCAGAAATCCGAGTATGTTTCGGGCAGGGGACCCTGAAAATAATCGATGAAAAATGAAAAATTCTTGATGACCAAGGTGAGTAGATTGGAACAGTAAACGCCTGCCACCTGAGCGAGATCAGTGCACTTCAACGGTAAATGCCAGCGCACAGAGGTTTCCACTGAAGACTGCTCATAATGCCTGACAATCATACATTGTTTTCTCGGTTATGGCTGACTTGCCAGTATAAGTTCGGTAGGTGAATATTTCAGTTGGGCCAGATCTGAACTAGCAAAACTTTCAGCTGTCAAAATGTCCACATCAGTTTTTGTGATAGCACGGGGAAGTTTGCGCATTTAAATTGCCCCCCGATTGTGCGAAGTAAAATAAAATATGTTTGTTTATATAATGATTATTGTGTGCTTGCTGGCATGATGAAAGTGATGAATAATGCTAACAGTACTTTTCCTAACTACGAAAAATGTATCGAAATCGGTAAACTTAAATGTAATTATATATGCCAGATGCGCATTAGCCTTGTAAAAACTTAGTGTTTTCTTACGCAATAAAAATTCTAGGGTGAATTATTAGTGGGAGTTTGTATAAGAACCGTGAACTGATGCAACAACGACAATGGCAGACAGACGAGTGGAATTAATTCAGGGACGGAAAAATTCTAAGGAAGGCATTTTGAGCCACAGTGCTTGAAGAAGACAACACTGGTTACCGGATAATTCAGTACACTGTAGAGAATTAACGAAAAACCTCTGTTATGATGTTTATTTACTGCAAGATCGCCAATAAATGCTTCGTCGTCGTGGCGAAAAAAACAACGGTTAGAAGATATCCTAGTTTAGAACCATCTCAGTAGAAGCTACCGTCCTTCCGGGTGGGGGAGGGAGAGAACAGAAATCATCTTGGTGGGAACTGCTTCACCGTCACGCACTATGTCCTCTTCCATTTACCGTAGTTCCGGTACCGGGTATGGGTGGGAGACAGTGACTCGTGCCGTAATGCCAGTGCGCATAATTTAAAAGGTGACATCGGGAGAACAAGTAAAGACCGACCGTGCAACCAATTATCGTGGGATGCAGTTGTAAATTTACGCCCTTTCTGTTCTGTTTAATCTCATCATTTATAACGGTGCCTGAGTTTAACTTTTTAAGGCTTCATAGTGATGTATTTAGTAGGATTTGGGCTATAGATTCCCCAGGGCAGGAATCTCTGTCCATGATTGCATCAGGTGAACGGAGACTACTGGGTTTACTGAAGCCGTGTGACGCATCAGTCCAAATGACTCAAGACCACGAGACCAGATCTGTTCTAGCGGCTAGTTCTTATTATACCCACCCAAATGTGCAATCAATTAACCCAACACGGTTGCCGTACGGGTCCCGATGTAGGCGAGATTACGTTCCGAATGATTTCTCCTTTAGAATGATGTAAAATGTGGACAAGGGATGTCGGGCAAAGGTTGAGGACGACGTAGTTAAGGAGGTGATCTTCTAACTAATCACCCGGGAACTAGGTGGAGACATTTTCTGGAAGAGCACTGCGGAAAAAGAACTCCGACACAATAAATCGAATATTTTGGATGGATTATGTGCCCTCACTATATGGACCACAATTCACACTCCTAAAGAAAGATTGTCTCAACAGAATTCTCGCATATATCCATGCCGCTTCTCAGTTAAATTTTAATAAATTCTAGTAATTACGACAAAACGAGACAGGGGTCGTCTGTCTGGCCTCTTCAGTGATTGACTTCGGTTTTCTCCTACCCATTCGATAGCAAATTAGACCAAGGATATTGAAAGCTGCCGCCTAATTAAAAAATGTCATCGAATAATTTTAATGGCAGATAATTTCAAATACAGCATTCGAGAAACTCATCGTTATCTTCATTAAGACCTACACTGGCTGCCATCTGGTATGGTAGCGAAACGGTACACCAGCGTTTTGCGAAACATCTCACCAACACCGCAACGTCGTCAGTATAATCGTGGGCCAGAATGCCTTAATAGCAACCCATCTTAACAGCTCAGCGGTCTGTCAGAATATGCTGAAGAGCTCAGTCTATCACATAAATACAGAGGGTTTATGTGAAATCACGATCACCGATAAATGTAAAGAAATTTCTCTCTTGTCTTTTCCGGTCCTGTTATTGGTTCTCAAAGAGCACCAGAACTAAAGCAGCATTTCATTCAAAGTTTGTCTTTCCTCATAAGAACTAAAGCAGGGCTTAATTGCCACTTTGACTGGGGTGAATTTCATGTACATTTCAAAAGTAAAACAGAAAGCGTCATATGCTTTATAAATTTGCTGCCCACCCCAACTAGAGATTTGTTCTGTCCGATGTTGAAGAAAATAAACGCGCCAGTGATATATGACTGAGACTTAAACGGAAGTGGTTTTCTATTGCAGAGAAGAGTTTGGGTAACCTTCTAGGAGCCCGTATATAAACCTTGAATTCCTACTTTTATTTAGGACTTAGGTAATTAATGACGGAAAAATGAGTAAAAAAGGAGGCTGAATTGGCCAAAAGTTGCTTAGACACAGACGCAAGTAATAACTGCACGCGAAACTTAACCAAATTGAGTTTAATCGGTGACCCCGATTTATAATTCTGACCTTTTGCAGTGTAGAATACTTTATTTAAGTTTACTACGCTCATTAGGAAACGACACGCGCAAAAATAAACCCGGTTAGAATAAATTTGCTCCCAAGATTATTACTTGCGAACAAAGTACAAGCGTTCCGCGACGCCTTGGAGCGCATGCCTGAAACGTGTCTAAACAACTGTATAGGCAGAATAGTTAATAATAGCGAGGGGGTTTAAAATGGAAATTTGCGTCGGCAATAACCACATCCGGGCTAGAAAAATCTGAAACTTGACCCCGACTTTTGTTTAGTCAGTGAGTAGAATACGCAAACGGTTGGGCCTTAAGCTCAATATTCAAAGTCACATGAAAGTCTTGCTGATTGACTCGGCCAAAATACGGGATTGTAGGTTATTTCGCAGAACATACCAAGATATACATATATTTTTACCTGCGTTGCAATATAGCAATTGGGCTTCTTGTAACCGTCGATGTAGTTGGCATTGATGTAATCGGATCCTGGAATGCCTTCGATGCTGCGAAGAATAACTCGCGAGTGGTCATAGGCCACGACGTTGGCATAGCGATTCTTTGACTTGTTTACTTCCAGATTAGATGCCTCCCAGGAGAACTGATGTCCTGGATCAATCGACTCGTATTCCTGGGAGAGAAGCCGATTATCGTCAGCACTTAGCTTCCTGATGTGCTCGGCTAAGTAGGCGGCAGGTATAGGCCTCCGGTTGAGGGTGCCTGATTGAACGGTAGACGAAGGGTATCAAATAGTGACAGAACGTCCAAAAGTAATTAATCAAACGTGAAATTATTGAATGCACTCCGGCATATCCGATTCATCACAAACTCTACACTCCATAAACATCATTCGGCTGACTGAGCGCAACGATTTGGTATTGAAACGTATTTACATTCATATAGTCCATGCAAGACTACATGAACGGGACATGATATTATCGGTTGTGGATTAAGGTTGGTGTTACTTTCACTTCAAAACTGCGTCTACTACAAAAATATAGGTTTCATTTACGAGTTATTCTGATCATCACATCCTTAAAATTCTGGCAGAAGTGGAGATAATGCATTATTTTGCCAAATGTGCTTATTACAAATAATTTCACATGACAATTTTATAACTTCACTTAATACCACATGTTGCAGTTTAAGAAGGCCAAAATCACCCTGCTCGCCCAGAAATGCTTTAGACGCCATTCCAATTTACAGTCTCAAACCTACTTTTCAGGCAGAATAAGAAACTGTTCGATGAACTAGGTATCTAAAGCAAGTGTTGAATTTGATAGTCTCTAAAATACCCAGTTTGTCCCTGCTTTAGTCACTTCCCACCCCCCTCCTATGCTACCTGCTCAGGAGGTCAATCCGCAGAAGGGAAAGTAGGCATAGTCATTGTTTAAAGTTAATTAAACTCTTCCATTATCGCAATATATAAATATGCGTATTAGGTTTCTGGAGAGCAAAAAACAGCCATTATCTACATATCTATTAAGAACGGGAAACTAAAATTTTATAGATACAAGAACACTTATGTCACCATCACCAGACACTTTCACGCTTTCTTTACTCAATCCCTAATATGTCGATTGTCAAGTCAACTGAAACCCCTATCATCACAAACACACGCGCATTCATTTAATGATCCAGGGACTACATGCAACGAAAGACAGAGACACAGATTTTACCAGATAATTACAGTGGCTATCTTGCAGTAAATTACCCCAACACTAAATTCCAGTCGTTTGTGAGTGGAGGAGAATTTCCTCGAGGCAAAATATCTCGCATCATGTCTGTGCTAGTTTGGAACTTTGTTTTGCCAAAAGGATGGTGGAAATACGGACTATTGCGTTTAAGACTGTGTATACTCGGGATACTAAAACGTGCTCGAGTTGTCCTTCCAGCGCAAAAGTAATAACCTAAAGGACCTGCTTTGGATTGGCACACTTGATTAAGTAATAAAAACCCTAATAGCTCAACGCACCTCCACAGAAGAGCTGCTGCAACTCCATACTGTTATCGTCTGGGGGCTCGTTGAAGAGCCCGTTTTCACCGGCGGTTGCAAGCGCCGTGTTGAAACGACCGTTGCAGGTGTTGTAGCCGATGCCATTCATTCGAGACAGGTTGCCATTCATTAACGTAAGCTGTCCCGGTTCACGCCATTGCGGCGAGGGGTAAAGGCTGCGCGAGATGGTAGCATTTGCGTTAGGTAGTACACCATCTATCATATCCCTCGTCTCCACATCCATAGGCTTGGGCTGGGAGAAGAGTCCGCCGGGACCAGACAGGCCTGATGAGTCATATCGATAATGAAACTCAGAAGGAAGGGCATCACCACCGGTCTCTTGACGGTACTGGCGGAAGCTATTAGTGCCATCCACCTGCTGGCCACAGTAGCCGGAACTGTTCGCCGTCTTGGGCATACTAACAAGTTGGCTGTATCCGGGCGGGCTGACGGAGAGGGCCCCGTTGTTGGCACAAATGGTGCCCGCCGGATAGAAACCAGTAACCGTAGAGGCCTCAACGGCAGCAGCAGCAGCAGCGGCGGCAGCAGCTTGAGAGGTCCCGGCTCCGTCGCTCACATTCATCAGAGGTTGCTTCAGGCTTTGGTCCAGTTGTATTGGACGTGTGAGCATCTTAGGCTGACGCCGTCTTCTGGGATTGCATAGATAATTTTACATATATACCACGTAAATACTGTAGTGTTGTGGACGATAATGGTTCTAACCGTTTGCAGAAAACTCTGTTCATAAGCGTTTAAGTCGCCGACAAATAAAATTTCCCTAACCACTCCATTTAGAACGAAATTCTAAGTGTTCATTGAAAAAAGATTTTGCTTATGACTTGAAAGTTACCAGTGCAAAAATATGAAAAAATAACGGTCAGATTGCAAAGCCCCGGCCCATACAAGTAGAGTGCTGGTTATTTTACCAATGCAGACTATGAAAATACGAATAGAGAGACAGAGATTACGTGCGTTCTGAAATGTACCAACGCTAATTCGCGTGGACTACTCAACCACCACGTGAACCGTCATAGTCTATATAGTATTTTGCTCTCTTTGATTACTTTTTTATAAATCTGGTCTGGTATAATTTGTGCCGCTTGAAAAATTATGGATTAAAACAGGCTTGTTAAAACTAAAAACGACAAGCTAATTGACCGCAGCGTTTTACATGATGCAAGTAGGAGAGGTATGAATAGTAAAATATCGGAGTACTCCTTTTTAACGTTCTCGTCTATTATTGGATTTTATTTAAGCAAAAGGAAAATCGCGTTTACAGTGGTGAATGCAGGGTTCTAAAACACATTTTAACAAGAGTAAAGGACATTTTCCGGCGAATTTGTCCAAATGCCTTTAGAAAGCATGCAGTGGTTAACATACACCTCATTATAATACATGCACACAAGGATTGCCGATTGCCTTTCAAACAGAGCTGCCGTCATCGAGTCTGTGGGAGACATGAAAGACTGTTCTGACCTAGTATGTTGACCCCCTTCTTGTTCCCTCGATTGATCGTCTAGTTAATATCTTTTAATAGTTAGTATCACAGATTCACAAATACTGTAGCGGGCAGCCATCATGACCGGTCTGGCGTCATTGTTCAAGACCACGCTGCCTCAAGGTCATCCACCCGTTTGCAGTGAGCCGATCCAGACGCACTGACCTGATGTCACACGACCGACAGCTCGGGCATACCTGTGTCCGCACAACCGCAGCTGCCCTTGCGGCCACTTGAACGCACCGCCCCCCCCCTGCAACCAAAACCTAAGCCACTAGGACACCACCCCTCTGCAGATGCAACACACGCTGACTGGCCACCACTTGAGCTTGTCTCACGAGACTACAAAAGCGGCTGCCACCACGATCTCAGGGACGCTCAGGCATGACTGGACGCAGTCAACACCAGCCCTGGCTTCTCCAGTTGCCACTGCCGCCTGAGAGGATAACTCCGGGTTCTGTGCACAATAAACACCTCATTCTGGTACCTTTTATCTTCTCCCTACAACTTGGGATCAGACCCGGAAACTGCATGGTCCAGTTGAACTTACTCGGGACCATAATCTCAATGATATCGGTTCCAAACATGGCATCTGTCTAAACTGCATGATTTAGCATCTACACTACAGGTAAAACGCGCAGCGTTAGTTAACCTTTGTTCTTCAGCGTTCTGAGTGGTTGACCGTATTCTCAACACACTCGTTCTTTCTGCAGTTGTATGCAGATTGATGGACGACTGATAGTTGACCTCACTGTTTAGTATTGAGCATTTTATCCGTTTTCTGAAGTGTTGGTCAGGAGCGTGGACAATTTATATCCAGATCTTGCAAATGCCCTAGGTCGACCCCTCCAAATGATTTTTGACTAAGGGATACTCGACTATCATCTGGCTTGGTTGAACCCTCTATTTTGACTTTTACGGATAAAAACTGGCTCCCTCTAGACTGTTGTGATAAGCATGAAGTTGCGTGGCTTTTTCTTACTTGGTAGATAATTTGCTATAGTTAATTTGCTCTCATTGGAAGAACATTGAGGAGAAAATATGGTGGTGTATGCGACGTTAATTTCTACAGTAGCTCCGTACCTAGAGTCTATTGGTACCTTTTTCATATTCTCCTCGACAGCCGATCGTCTAATTTCTGCCCATTTATCAGCTGTTTACCTTTGAAAGGAGGCTTAACGGCCAAATTCGTTTTGGTCGCAGCTTTGGAGGTTCGAGGACGTCTAAATAAATTGATTTAACGAAGTTTTCCCATGAGACTGAAAATTGTCGGATTAAACTCGCATTAAATTGTGCGGGAAGTGAACGTCCTCTACTGCCAGGTACTTCAAGAATTTTTAAATCTGCTCGGTTTTTATCAGCAATATGTAGGCGCGGTGTCTATTTTCAGTTTTGTTCTGGTCTAGCCAAAATGCTTGAAAATTTTGCCCGATGCATTCCTATTCTTTTGCGAGTAATTATTCATTCCTCACTGTCATTTTTTGGTTCCAAAATTGTAGCCGGCTGTCCTTGGCTTTGACATCAAAGTACAAAATAAACGGCCTAATAAAACTGCCAAACATTGTTTACAAAATCACATTTAATAAGAAAAGTCATTTTTGCATGTGATAGACATTTTTCTTTCCACATATTCTTGTAAAAAATAATCAATTATGTACTGGAATTATTAGAAAATCCCAAACTGACATTTCTCTGAAGGGTTATTTTCTGTAAATAGCATGTCCAAATATTTCTGGGCGCCTTCAGTGCAAAATAGGCAATTACATTCAAACTAGAAATAAAGACAAAAGGAGAGCTTGCATGTTCGCTTAGTCCAATGCCTCCATAAAAACCGGCCTGTTTGTGTATATTCAACTACATTGATGCATTGTTTCTGTCCCTACGTAGCTTTATAAAATCCGCCACTCGCGGGGTATTTCGTTCATAAATCCAACAGGGTCGCAAAAATTCATTAACTTTATCTCATTGCAAACATCATCTACTTTTTGCTACTAATAAACATTCTGCCAACTTTTTAGGCTTCAGCATTTTCTTCACTCAAACGAACCAATCCTCAACAGCGAATGTCTTTCAGACATTCACGAACTATGAAACAAACCTAGTTTCAGCGTAAGAAGATACCATAGTAACAGCACAGGTACTAGATAAAAGCCCAATAACGCATTTCTGATAGATAATCCCGTTTAGAAATTGTTGCTTTTAAATTTCCTCAGAAAGTACTCGCTACGTCCGAGTACATCAGTTTATGCTAAGGTTCACAGGCGCAGACCGAAAGTTGATGCATGAATATTTGGACTGAAGTCCATCAGTCACAGCGGGGTAACCGCGTAATATTTATTAACTGCGGACAGGCAATTAGTAGCATATTTTAGCTTTAGAAAATAACACAGCCCGGGCACAGCCGTTATCCCGCTGTGACTGATGGGCTTCGGCCCGAATATTCACATATCAAATTCGGTCTGCGCCTGTAGACCTTTGCATACATTGATCTAATCCAGGTTAGTCGTTAATTTCTGGGGGAATTAAAAAGCAACAAACTTGATTTCCTTCACATTCTGCGCAAAATCTCAAGACCTGCAGCTGAGGTATTCACGCGAGACGCAATACTAGTGAGCGAGGATCGCAGTCTCTGAGGCGACTAGCCATCCTGACTGGTCTGGCGTCATTGTCCAAGACCTCGCTGCCTCAAGGTCATTCACCCCTTGCAGCGGGCCGTCCCAGACGAGCTGACCTGAAGTCACACGACCAACAGCTCGGGGATACCTGCGTCCCCGCAGTCGCAGCTGCCCATGCGGCCACTTGAACGCGCCACCCCCTGCAACCAGCAAAACAAGCCACTGGGACACCACCCCTCTGCAAATGCAACACACGCTGACTGGCCACCACTTGAGCTTGGCCCACGAGCCTACAAAAGCGGCTGCACCGCTATCTCAGGACTCTCAGGCCTGACTGGACGCAGTCAACATCAGCCCTGCCTTCGCCAGTGGCCACTGTCGCCTGAGAGGACAACACCGGGTTCTGTGCACAATAAATCTCTCATTCTGGTTTCTTCCGTCTTCTCTCCTCAACTTGGGAGGTATTCACGCGAGACGCAATACTAGTGAGGGAGGATCGCAGTCTCCCGCAGGGGTATTTTGCGTCTTGCTGTGTCGGGAGACAGACGCAATTTTTAACGTTAGCATATTTAGCAGTCTCTTCACACCGGACTAAGATATTTAGGCTGTAGGCAAGAGCACCTGTGTGAACAACCAGCTTCACAACAGGTAAATTGAAGAAGACTGTCTGGACTGCGAATATAGGGGGGGGGGGAAGTCACGTGTGATGGATGACAGGCCAGACAAAAACTGTTATTATCCTTATAACCGTCTTGCGTTCAGTGATAGCATTTTTACGATTTTGGCACGAAACGCCATTCACTTTGCAGAAAACGGTTGCAGCGTATGCCCCTACACTCACCGAAGCACGCAAACCAGGATGGTGCAGATTGTGGTTACCACTGCAACTCCGAGTATCACTGCGACTATGGAGACCGTATAGAGATCAGAGGGGCCAACATGAGCGGAGTCCAGTTTGCCTTCCGTGATGGAGCCCATTTTGCCATTGGATGATCGAACTTCTAGGAGGGCCGGGAGGTAGGGATCAGTGGCAAAAGGCGGGGACCATGGCGAAGCCGTACAGGTGGTAAAGCTATCCGCCACTGACTGGTCCTCGTTGAAAACGCAGACTAGAACCAGGGCCTACATAAAATGAAATCAGACTGACCGTTTGATAACGAAGAATTTACAAACAGGTAAGCAATGGCCAACATACGTATACAAAAAGTGTTTTTTTGGTGAAAATAGCGCTGCACATAATTTTTCCTGTGCTCAAACAACCTTCGAGTTGGACGTTTAAATTAGGAAAGTATTTTTCAAATCCGCGCATGGATTCAGTTTTCTGTGTTTAATCACAGATCCTATGTAGTCGTTGTGGGTGTGGGTGAAATTTTTAGGAAATTCTCCGAGCCATGTCTTCTAATACTTTGGAATTCGAATGCGTTCTATTTTTAAAACACCGAATGCAAACCGGTAGATATTTTAATCTGTCTCAGGGCCCGGTTATAGGCGCGAGCCTGTGCAATTATGTGCCTCGGTCAGCTCCTGCTACCGCTATAGGACGGCACTGATACAAATTGGCAGCATCTAACCCCTTAATTGTGTAATTGACATTCAGTGGTGGGTTATAAGCGTCAATACCAGGAGGAGCAGGTGCAGGAGTGAGAACGAAAGGGTGCAGACAGTTGCATGCAATTAGTCAGCGTTTGACCACAGTCATCGCGGAGCCTGAACGAGTTTCTTCTGCGCGCCTTCGTAACCTGGTGGCGGTCGCTTCTACTGTTGCCAACGAACGCTGGCTTAGTGGCTAAGAATTGCTCGATGGGACCCCGTAAACCACACGAGAAGCATTGCTGAGGTGCACATGATTCCCGGGATTAACAACATGTGCGAGAGTGGCACTGTTTATGCTCCTAGCTTCGCTGTTTCCCAGCCATTTGCGCTACAAAATTTTTCAGATTAGAAATAACGAGGGATGAAACTGATAGTTAACCGCTGATCTGCTCTGATGCATTCGTCAGGCGAACTGCGTAAAGCGATATCCAGATGTGGAGTCAGCGCATGTCGCAAGACCTCATCTTTGCCAATATCCGTCCAGGTAAACATGACGAAAACTGTGTGAGTTCGGTATACGTTTTCGTGCGGGTGCGGGAATGTTGAAGATAAACCATACGAGCCACGATACATCCATGATGAATTTGCGCGGAACCGCTGCCTAAAGTCGTTTGAAAACCATTACCTGCATGCTTATCCAGGAAAACTCGAGAGGACTGACAAAATAAGCACTGCCATAATAAAGAACTTGCTAAGTGCAGACTGGTGCGTTTTCGAGCAAATTCGGGTAATGCGAAATAAGGACTGATTACAAATCGAAGAAAAATATGGCGTGTTTCGTGACCAAACTGCGTTTACGATCAAATATATGCAGGAAAACAAGTGGACTGTATGACGGATCGACAAATTATCCCAAATATCTACCCACACATATTCGGAGTATGTTAAGAGCCCGATTTCGCAACAGTTACAACAAGAGCTGAAGGTGATAATAAGTTGGTCCCTGGTTCAAAGGTGAGAATTATCGTTAACTTTGAGAGTCCTGCGCTACCACCTACCGACCTACTGCACTGGCCGCTGGTCTACAAAATTGTCTCTTGACTGGCTCTCATCTTATTTCTGACGCCACTCCCAACGACGGACTCATGTAAGAGTTCGATCTCTGGGGGAAATGGGTAGATTGTTCCCATGCGCGACCAGTCTTTTTCTTTTGTAATGAAAGGCCAAAATTAATACGCAGCACGTGGCCTACCTCAAGAAACCCGATGGCAGAAACTAATATGAGAGTTTTCGGACGTTTTAAACGCTGCTTATTTTTTCTCGCTCGTACGACGCCTTCAAATATTTATCCTTTTCTTGTGCAGAAAATCTGTCCACGTAATTTTAGCAAACAAATTGTTCATGAACTTAAGCCAAAATGCACGTTGCGGTATATTCGGGCAATTTTCTAGGCTAATACCTGTCCTAGACCTCGGTTACGCATTTGAGCGTGTTTTTATTTAACAGGAGAGTAATTTACTTTTGTGAGTTTAAGCAACTGATGGTACAGACGGGCTCTCCCTCCCCTGTGGGCTTAGCAGATAGTTGGCATCGGCGGTCTTCCTACGGCAAAGACATTTGGTCTGAGCTGGCGAGCAAAGGCTACAGGGAGCAGAAACAAATTTGGGAATGGTAGTGGGCTTGAATTGGGAGTGTGGAGAGACACGCTTACACAGTAGACCTGTCCTGCCTCCAGCGGTTTATTGTCGAAAACGATCGCCTCATCCGCCAGGAATCCGAGTGCAGCGGACGCCTGATCAGATCCGGCGGCGAGGACGCTAGAGGAGAGGGCGGAACCAGGACCGACGGGGTTTGAGAGCAGCGGCAGGCCGTTGTCATCGGAAAGCCAGGAGGGGTGAAAGTCACCGCGCTGTTGGCTGCTGGTTGCAGCTGCTACTACGTGTTGATTCAGTGGAAGGGGGTAGAGATCGTTGCTCTCACGACGCTGCCGCTGGAGCAATTGAGGCAAGCTGAGGCCTGATTGGTTGGGGACAAGCGATCGTCCGTTCCCGCTGCCGCCGAGGATGAAGTCACGCGAACTGGTACCGGGCGGCTCAAAGTAGTCCTGCGTGAAACGGGCTGCTATATAGCGTGTCTTCGAGGAGGGTAGACCACGGGAGGTGGCGATTGTCTGGAAATACGCGGACACGCACGCATGTATCATGCACGTCGATTGAAGAGGAGGAGGAGAATAAACCGATAAAAGCCTGGTGATTTTCGTCCCAGTAGGCACACCAATGCCACTGACGAGACAGGTTTTCCTACATTGTGCTGGCCTTTGGAGGAGAACTGACCATCTGACTAACGGTACAACCTCAGCATAATCATTGAGATAAACCTGAGCACCGGTGTAATGACCAAACCATGCACTACTAACTAAGCGAAAGCACCGATGAACATCACCGTATACTACTATCACTACTACTACTACTACTACTACTACTACTACTATTACTGCCACTACTTCTAATATTACTAACACTTCTGCTACTACGACAGCTACTACTTCTACCACTACCACCATTACTACTAGTATTAATAATAACAATGCTCAAAATGATGCCACCATCAATTAAAATAATGGCCATGCTTTTGCCAATCCACTGTGATGCACTTGGCTATTACCACGGCCTCAGAAGGGGTTCGAAGTGGGAAATTTAAAACTGCTATTACTTAAACACTCCGGATTTTCGACACATTAATAAAATAATTTTCCGGTGTGAACGCTGACTCAGTTCTACTGTTTTAATTTATGAGTTCAAGATCTTCCGGCAAAACCGAACTTCCAATGGTTTTACTTCCTTCTCATGTAGTCGAGATGTTCATGGCAGTTGTCAAACAAATTTTTTAAATAAAACTTCAACAATCGCCTAAAAAAGATGAAAAGGTTGACTCATCGACTGTTTAACTCGATTTACCAAGCCATGGAGATTTCATCTTCATCCAAAACATATGTGGGGAACGGAAATTTTCTTGGTGGTCCAGCATACAGGACCGGAGACAATTTACTCCAAACAAGTCGGCACCGGAAACGAACTAGTAAACCCGATTTTTACGGTCCTGATTCCCTCATTATATTTGAACCAAAGGAGGAGTCTTCATTACCTTCTTCGATGGAGGTGCCTGATTCTCCATATTCTAAGGATCAACTAGCCACTCAATTATAAAGAAAGCAGCTAACCTAGGCAAGTTTGGAACTCGCAACAGAGACATAAATATTTGCCGAAGAGACTTCGAAAAACGTGGTTGAGCAGGCAATGTACCGGTGGGTTCTATATGTTATAGTTGGCTGAGCGAGTTCTCTAACTTTAACGGGTAAATTCATGACATTCGGTCAGGGCCTCGTAGCTCAGTTGGGTGGGAGGTTTGTGCACTAAAGTCATGTAATTTCCGTTGTACCTTCGAATTTCGTAACGTCACAGGGTTTTTCACGACTAAGTAATCAGCCAAAGTATGCTTGATCTGAGATAGCACTTTGCGATTGTAAAAAATAGACTAAAAAGCATGAAAATAGGTTGACCAGAAAATAAGTACTCCCCGTTTCACTGCCCCATTCCTCAGCATGATTCGGGCCATATGAAGATTCTCAACTATGATGATATTGGAATAATGCCTTGCAAGTCTAACGCTATACGAAACCATCTCAGGAATGACAATCCGATTTAGACTGACTAATGTGAGCATCGTTGTTCACCGGCTGGTCCACCTTGAAAGTAGCAGTGATCACAATGCACAAACTTCATGCTGCCCTAAGAATAACATGCAGGTATTTTAAAATGTGTCGACTGTGAAATAGAGGCAGACAGGAATTACCATAGCCTCTGAGATAACTTTGTGTGATGAGGTCATACAGAATAAAGTGCGTTTCCAACGTCGACTGAGTTACATTGACGGGCAAAAGAATTGTTTTAGCTTAGGGAAGGTGCTGCCTTACTGCGCAGGATAGGCAACAGTAACTCGCATTCCTTTTAAACATATAATAAGAAAGATTTTTAGCCTTGTTTCATCGCATCTATTTGTCCTAAACTCCAGCCATATTCATGACCGCCTGTTTAGTGAAGCAATAATCTCTTTTGTATAAGCGCGCTGGTATATCATTATGGTTACACATTTGGCTCCACTTAACAAGCGTCCTGTTGTATACGAGCCTTGTTAGCAAAAAGCTATTTGTCAACCAGTCACGCCTGCTTTTATGTGCGGTCGATCGGAGTCTGGGCTTGACAAAAGTGCATAATTCTCCAGCTTACAGAGACCGGCTAAACCACTTAGATAATAACGCCGTAGTTGCTTTTGATACATCGCATAAAAGTTCTGATAGTATGGTGGTGCTGCTACTGTCGTTATCCTTAGTACAAATCTAATATTTATTGTTATGTTTAATATGCCAGTAGACGTTCGGTACCTAGTCACTTGTCCGTACTTTTCACCAGATAGAGCGCAAGTATTCCCTCACGAATATTAAAATGCTTAAAAATGCAGATAACAGGAAAGGCCGCACATGTTTCCACAAGTTCTAGCCACATTTCCTGAGCAAGAGATAGTCCCTTCGCGCAATCACAGACCGCCTGCCCTAAGCGCACCAAACCAGTCAGTTTAATTGTATCGGGAGGACCTAATATCCCGCAGGGAGTGTCATGCAATAACTTGTGAACGATACGTCCGTAAACCAGGTCAGGCGGACATTTTCCCAGCGACGGACACCGTTATCACCGACGCGAAAATGTAATCAAATAAGGCGCATTGGTTTCGTCGACACGTGAATAAAGGATGGAGTCATCTACATGTCTCCCCGAGGTATTTGCTCCGGTTGGATTTACAAGGGGAGCACGACAGCCAATGCATGACTTAGGGTCGCGTGACGGGATGCCTTCCGACTTCATAGCCTGTAACCAGTTTGTCTTTCAGAACGACATGCAATGTCAAACATCAAAATTTGTAAAAGCCGAAGCATGATCATAGAAACACTTGTAAGTCTAGAAGCAATCACAAAAGTTGGCATCAGAACAACTATGAAATTATCATTAGGATCCTTCACCTAGACATCCACCGAGCCCCCCCCCCACAGATCACGGTCTCTGCACCATATGAAGACTTTCTTCAAAGTTTTGTTATTTCTTGCATCGATTTGGTATTCACATTGCCAACCTTATTTACGATTTAGCCTGCATTACAAAGTTTTTGACTTTGACCAGTTTTAAAACAATCCTGATTTAAAATGATAATGGTCGGAACGGAACGTTGAAATTAAAACATGTAAAATAAATATGAGCTGGGTGGATGAAAAATAGTAAACTGTATTTCTGCGACCAAAAACATGAATGTTCAATTTAGGCTGTGAAAGTCCGCCGTAAATTAACCGAACATAGTATGACGGTTAATTCTCTGTGCGGATCAAATTCCAGAAAGCAGGTAAACAAATCTACTAGGACAAAAAACCTCCAAGTAGGAAGTTATTTTTTTGGGGAAATTAATAGTATCTTTAAGCCCACAGCGTTTTTTGGATTTTGGATTCTGAAGGAAGAGGTCGCAGTTGCCTAAGGCGTCAGAATGACTCAAAGCAACTTCTGTCGCCGAACATTGTTTTTTAGATCAGCCAATCTAACACAGCATTTTTTCACTCAGTCGAAATGCGGGTTCTAAAGAGATATAACTGTTCCAAAACTATCGGTAACTCATTTATGTCAGTTAATCCTTTTTATACATAAGAATCCAACGTCTGATAAAAAAGTCCACTGCACTGCATGCAGGAAACTAAAGTGGACTTTTAAGGCTTTCAGAAAAGATCTAACCAGATCACGAACTGATTTATTATTGCCAGTGAATAAATTGGCCATTCTGCTTACAACCGTTAGTTTGTCAATGCTAAAGTTCCTGCTAGCCTCCTACTGTTTTCATTTTCATACACCAGAGAGGCTAATTATAAGTCTGACGAGTTCAACTTATCTCCTGTACCTCTACAACGCCCAACTCCACCAGCGCCACCTACAGGAAAAGTAAACTTTTACGGCCCTAACCGTGGTCGTCTGTCGAATACCACAATCAGCCTTAACGTCGTAATGTTAATCCCCTGTGTTAAGCGAAGCTGTCCCGCTGGAACGACTAGCTTATCTTACCAAAGTCAGTTCCTACGACGTGCATTACTCAGCAAGAACTGAATAACTATCGAAAGCAGTTTAAAGTCACGAAAAGCCAGCAAGCTCTGCACTTGCCTGCATTCTCTCTCTCAGTCTGTTTCTGTCTCGATGCCAAAGGCTTTTTGTCGGCAGACAGGATATCGCGGGACAACAGATAAAACGCAACGAAGCTGAAAAACCCCGGCAAGTAAGCACAAAACTGAGAAAACGCTGAACACGAGAAGGGAGGGCAGGAGGAATAAGGGTTGGGGGGGGAGAGGAACGGAAAAATGGACGAATGCTGGAGAAGAGGGAAGATGGTCCCAAAAGGGAAAGAGTATTGCAGAACTGGGAGGAAGCGAGAAAACTAGAGGTAACATTAAAGCACGCCAAGGAGAGTAAAGAGGGATGAAGTGGACTAAGGTGAGAAGGAAGAAGGAAGAAAAACAAATTCAGAGACAGTTTTGAGTTAAAACGGTGGATCTCTCAAGATATCTTACCTCCTCAATAGTCACCGCCTCCATGGATCCTTCAGT
>CACRXP010000204.1:359250-379041 GCA_902702965.1 Spirometra erinaceieuropaei | reverse complement strand
GACAAAGAAAGCGACCTTGGCGCTTCGAGGTTCAAAAGACTGGCGTCGCATTACGCCAGACTCGTCGGCGAACTCCTTTGAACCAGAAATCCGCAGCTGGAGAAGGAAAGAAAAATAGGGCACAAATCTCAGCATTATTAAAGTAGAGACGCTTAAAAATGCCAAGCGACTATACAGTCGCAAAGACGTTATCAAAAACTACCTGTTTGTATTGAATCCCCAAACCCACTATTTTGATTTGTGCTCATCTACATTAAGGTCCAATGTACCGCGACATGACTTATGCGAACTCAGCAAATAACCACGGTGGTCATTTCTACGTTGTCAAAAAATTAGTAGCCGTTGAGATGCAACCGTAGTGCACGGTGAAAGAACTATATCCCCGGGTTGAGACATGTTGATTAATGTTCTGACGCTTGAAACATTACATTACTACAATCAAGTACGTTCGAATGAAATAAAATTAATTGGTTTAGCAGATTTTCCATACCTTTTCACTGCCGTTAAATATTCGGTTATGCCACTGTTTCATGTAAGTAAATAGCTGGAAATTCCATCCTCTGAATTTAAGCGCCTAATAAAAGGAAATAACTGGTTTTTATGGTGATAAGCATCATATTGTTCGACGGTTTCCCTGACATGCTCCAATGGCGTAGAATTCACGGGGTATTTATCGCTAATCCAAAAATATGACGATTCACATATACTCGGATATTTTCTAAACCTCCAAATGCCACTTTAAAAACACTGGAAATTTCCTTCAGGATCCTGCAGTTTCATATTGGAGGAAACTGGGAGCATGACCCATGTCTGTAGACGTGCATGAATAACTAGCCCAGGTGTTGTTGTTAGGACAGGGCGTTCGTCTTAAAAAAGCCGCTTGAAGGAACTGTCAGTATTCAATATAGCACTTTACTGAGGCTATCTGACCAGGTGAGGGACTGCTAGATTCTCATGGCCATAAAGTGACAAAGGAGCGTGTTTGCTCAGTGGGGTGAATCACTATCTATTTGCCGTTAGTTTTCAAACAGCTCATATAATCCAATTTGCTTTGCCCACCAGCCGAATGGAACACTGGCATGCTTTAATTTCAACATCTGATTGGCCACCTCCGTGACCCTAATGTAACAAGGGTAGACAAAAATGGTTGCAAAAACAAACAACACATGGTTGTGGTCTAGTTAAATCAGTGGGAGACAAAACACAAAAATCGATCGGAGGAAAACAGGCTATCACAAAACTCAATTGTGAAGCGGGGAATGCATGTCGATCAAAATTCATGGTTCCAAAACGCGAAGGAAAAAGCGCAACAATTATCAAGTCATGGCGATCAGTCTAAACTGGTTTACCCTATTCCGCGTTCCAGGCGGCATTCAAATTATTTTGTTTTGACTGGCAGAAAATTGAAATCACACGCCGGGTTAGGAAAAGACAAAGTACTAACCTGCAGATCACACGACAAGTCATTCCTTTAATTTCGTACCCGCAAAAAACTTTCTCGTTTGCGAACATTACACATAAAGTAATTGATAATGACCGATCAATCATGAAATCGGGAAATTGTAACCGAAAATCTAAAAGGCGTTATTGGTTCAGAATTATTTAAGTAAAATAGCAAGATTGATTATCCTGCGACAAGATCCCATGGTACTTCAATCATGTCAGGATGCCGCATCTGAATACCCTCCTTTTCTGTCACCTGCAAAACTACAGTCGATAAAAAATGACCGTTTATATGGCATACATTTTTCTATGGATTATCGAAATCCTGCCAAACGCAAATATAATTTACATAAAACATGTACAAAAATATTTTTTCGTCCACTCATTCAGCGGCTTATCATTTTAGCTTTAATAAAATTATAAGTAATGCAAAAAATCATTCCATTTTTTAAAATGTTCTGAAGTATAAGATTTTTTAAGATCATGCAATGCGTTTTCTATAAAATTGTATCTGCGTGCTTGTCAAATGTCCTTATGAATCATACAGCATAGTCTGCATCCACTGTAAAACTTCACCAGCCCTACATGGTGTCCTCTCAATGGGATAATGGAATTCATGACCTAACGCACACGAAAGATGCATAGCTTGGACACTGAAAATCCTAAGCGTAATTGTAGCAGTAGGTCAGGCTCAAAATAAGTCTTGAATTAAGGGCATTTTTGAAACATGCCATTTTTGAATATAGTAATTGGAAAAGACATGTTTTTTACCAAGCAAGTCTAAGTCAGGCATATTGTGTATGCATTCTATAAGCTATAGTTATTCTTGAAGAGTAGAAGTGGTAGGCATTCCGAGACGATATAATGAAAAAGAAAAAGGTTCTTCGGAAAAATCGAGTTGTACTCGTGAATTTTCGAATTGGTGACACCAACCCGTCGTCAGACGAAATAAAGGTAAAAGAGAGAGTGAGACAGTCACACTAGACTAGTAGACGCGACAGGACAAACATTGACGGGCGGACCATTAGCGTGTGAGGAGGGATGCGGACAGGGAGTCATGCTGGGTTCTGAGCCCGGAGGGCAGGAAGGGGGGAGGGAATAGATACGGCTCCCTGTGTTGGAGGGGAGGGAGAATGGTAGGTTGGCAGAACTGCGGCGCCTGAATTAGCGGCCGCTGATGCGGCGTGGGGCTCGGCTTAGTGAGGCGTGATCTTAGGACCTCATAATGGGCATATATATCAACGTGGCGGTTGATGCTGTCCGCGTTAGAGTGCCATACCTTTAGGAATTCTCTCGCCCGTTTTGTGTTGGCCGTGGCGATGACCTAGGTGTTATCCCAATTAAAACGGTGGTCGCACTGGAGTGAGTGCGCAAAGACGAGGGACAGTGGGTTACGGCGACGGACAGCTTGTTTGTGTTCATTAATACGAGTTCCCAGGCCTCGTCCTTTATGAGCAACATATACGCAGGAACAGTTGGCACACGGGATGCGATAGATGAAGTTAGTCTGTCCCTCTTTGGGGATAGAATCCTTTACTCGGGTTAAGACTGTGCGCAGCAAGGATGCAAGCTTGTGGGAAACGCGGATACCGAACTGATTTAGCTGACGGGCGATCATTTCTGAGGTCCCCTGCATAAAGGGCAGGTAGAAGAATTTCTGGGTCACTGTTTCTCCATCTGAGGAGGGGCCTCGAGGTTGTGCCTGACGCCTGAGGCAGTTCTTCACAGAACTGACCGGGCACCCGTTAGATCAAAATAGCCGATATAGATAACCTAGTTCTTTCTTCAGCAGATCGTCATTGCTGCAATAACGGTAGGCCCGGTGGAAGAGAGTTCGGACGCAGTTTTTTTGTGAGCAGCAGGGTGATTGCTCCCATAATTGAGGATGATCTCAGAATCAGACCCTTTCTATGGACGCTGGTTGCGAGATTACCCTCGTCAAGCCTTCGTATTTTTACGTCCAAAATCGACAGAGTGTCTCGTACTGCCTCTTCGCGGGTGAATTGCATGGCCGGAAAGACATCATTCAGCCGCTGATGTAGTCTTTTGATTTCGCGGTTTTTTATTACGACAAAGGTGTCGTCGACATAGCGGAGCCACATTTTGGGGTTAAGAGTTTGAAAAACCTCATGTTCTAGTTGCTGTAGCACTAGTTCGGCGAGCAGACCGGATATTGGGAGTCCATTGGACTTCCCTTATTCTTATTTTAATAAACCTTATTCTTATTTATTATTGAAAATCAATGGAAGAGTGCGTACTATATAGATGGCTATCTTTAACCAAAACGGTTTTCACAGGTGACTTAAAAAAGTGCATTAGAAATGCGGTATCCTGGTGTGACTGACATACCAAGAAATTATCCGACATCATAGTCAGATTTAGTACCTGAGCAATCAAACTAAGGCAGTCCTTCCTAATAGAAAACACATTCCAGAGTTTCGGTCAACATCTTATGAGATTGACAGCTGATACTACGTTAAAGTAAATGAAAATTGGAATTCTGTGCATGGCTCTGTCAGCCGTTCCTTAGATCCCATAGTCGAAGTAGTAATCGGTCGATCAAAAATAAATATAAAGCGGTTACGGTTAGTCAAAATGCATGACCTAGGAGCGCTGCTGTCGATGATTTTGCTTGTAAAGCAACCAGTAAGCACGTGACGCATCTATCAACACACCTGGCTTTTCGTATGCGAGAGCGAAAGTCATTCAACTTATATCAAAAGACCCCATAAACTCCGCATAACAACTAATAAACTGAAGTAGAGAAGAAGGGTCGAGCACGGAAGACTTCATTTATTGTCCTGAGCTTTCAGACTCGTGCAGGAGTCCATCGTCGAAGGTAGTAATAGCAACAGAACAAGCGACGGTTAAACGTCATGTAGGCTAATCATCGACCGACGGCGCAAGATTGGAGGTGACTACGCAGGGCTCTGTACGCCGGCGTCATATCGATAAATCGATTGACTGATTTCTAATCCGATGCCCAGGATCCAATCAACTCTCGGCCTGTCTTGTTTCCGGCGTGGGCGACTATTTTAGCAGCTGCGAGGTTAACCTCATGTCCTATTTCGTAGGTGTGGGCGGCCACTTGTGTTGATGCTTCGCTTCGTCACACAGCCTGCTTGTGTTCGTGTATGAGCGATCTGAGCATGCGTCCAGTCTGGCCTGCGTACTTGAACGGACGATTGGGGTCGGGATGCGATACAATACTTCAAGTTGCTCCTCAGAATTTAACCGGTCTTTAATTTTCATGACCCCGCTGCACACGGCGGCGTTCGGGCGGTGTTCAATCCCAACACCTAGCTTCACAATAATGCGTTCAGTTACTGCGGAAACGTGCCTGATGTACGACAGAGAATGCCATATCCTTGTTGGCGTTGATGTCTGCGTCCTCTGGACGACCGCGTAGGCAGCGACCTATAAATGAATTCGGACAACCATCTACACATACTGGTCGCGGAGGGAACGGGCCTCACGTGCTCTATCCTCCAATTTGCTGCAATGAGTGTAGATCCGTTTGAAGAGCGTCTTCACACAGCTTCGTTTGTGACCCACTGGATGGTTTCTGTGACGACTGAGAAGCTGTGTGGTGTCCGTTGCGTTCCTAGGAACCATCGTTTCAAGTTTGCCGTTAAGGTTTCGTCTGAAAAGCACATCCAGGATGGGCAACTGCTGTTCCTGTCCTCCTTCACTCGTGAATTTTATACCACAGAAGACTGTGTTGAGCAGGTAGTGGAAATGTTGCAACAAGGCCTTCTTTACGATGACAAACATGTCGTCTACGTAACGGCGCCAAAATACTGGCTCATGTTGGATGAAAACAATTTTCTTTTAACGCCTGTAGGACCAGATCTGCCACTAAACCGGAGACCGATGTTCCTATTGGGGTTCCCTTGCTTTGTTCATAGGTCTCTACCGCAAAAGTGAAGAAAGTTTTTTGGCAAAATTCGAACAGCCTTATGAAGTGTTCAATTTCGAGTAAATTCCGAGTCTCGTCGCGCGCCTCTTCAAGTCTCTTGTGCAACACGTCGCGGGCCAAGTTTGTTGGGATGGATGTGAATAACGACGTCACATCGAAGGAGACCATGATTTTGTCTTCTGATGTCAGGGGTCTATGAGGAATTGAGAGGCTGATCGAACTGAGGTAGTCGAATTGCCTTGGCGAAACGTCAGTTCTGAGTACATCCACTTTGCCTAATTGTAGGTGGGGCTGTCTTTTAGAGCAACGGTTGGCCGAAGTGGGACTTCTGCTCTACAGATTTTTGACAGACCATAGAATCGAGCTAGAGCGGTGTCAGTTGCCTTCGTTTGGTGCCATTCATCTTCCATGGTCACATGTTCACGTCGTATTCTCTAAGCAGCTTACTTAACCGATCTGCCACTGCTTTGGCTTGTGAGTTCTGTGCTGGTCTGTGAAATTCTCTGTCATCAAGGAGGGCTTTAGCTTTTTTCATTATAGCTCTCTCGATTCAACACGACGGCTGATCGTCCTTTCTCAGCAGGTAAAATGATAATTCTGTCGTCACTCCCCAGTTCCCTCATGGCCTTTGACTCACTCTGCGAAATACATTTGATTGGTCTGTGCGTCATCAGCAATGAGATACCACGTTGTCGGATGGAGTGTTTCATGTCGTCGGATGCTTCACTTCTCACAAGCATAGCTTCCAGGGCTACAATGAAGTCGACAGGAATGGCATCTGAACTTTTGGAACAAGTTTCATGCTGCAGCACTCGTAGTTGCTGCTCTGTTAGGTGATCAGACGAGAGGTTGTGGACCAAGTTTGAGCTTTCCGTGCCTGGTGATTTAAGGCTAGTCTGTTTCCGTTCCAAAACTTCTCTCTTCTTGGCTGGCTTTCTTCTTCTTCTTCTTCTTCTTCTTCTTCCTCATTTATGTACACACCTGGAACTAATAAACTACGCAAGCTCATTTGCATATATTTCGAAAACGATCACCGATGTAGTCAAAATTCCATACTGAAACAAATTACAAAAACTCTTATGTTTGGCTACTCGCATGAGCAAGTCCAATATCAGGCCGTAAGTCCATTCTGCCTGAATGCAACCTTTAAGGTAATGATTCAGCAAGATAACTAGAAAGTCTTTTTATGAAAAAGCTAGTCGCTGGATTCGTTTATGTTTAGCACTTTTTATCTCTCGAAATTTTCATGCAATGACTCATGATAATGTGCCCCAGAATATGCTGCAGCCAGACCAGACAAAAAGGCTGTGAGGCTACCAAAGCTACCAATCACAAATATGCGCAGACCATCGGAGAAGAAATTATTCCTATTAACATACTCGACGTATTTGAAAGTCATTTTGCCGCATTCTTCAGAACGCAAATTCACATTTAATATGGATTCATTATGAAAACGCGTCCGTTGGCGGGCTAGATAATCGTCATCGTCTCGTATTTTGTTGTCTGGGCTAAACCTTTTGAAATCTTAAAATAATCAGAACCATACTTACTAATGGTTAAGACGCTTTACGTAAAGAGCAGTCAGTAAAACACCGCTCTCCATAAACTGTAACAAGGAAATTCAAAAATAATCAACTAACTGACGAATTTTGACTAGTTACAAAAGTAATTTGTGATACTTTCGGCCAATCCGGCTTTACAAACGTTACTATAGCTTCGTTGACTGATCAGGCTACCAGAGTTAGAATTCAAACGCTAATCAAATAAACGCTTTTGACAGAACCTGATGAATCCCAGTTTTGCCTAATGAGTAATTTACTTATTATCGAACTTCATTTGGTAATCTCAAAGTCAAGCCCGAAATGCGACAGTACCTACCCAAGACGGCAACGAATTAACTAAGTGCCGTTATCTGCGACTGGTGTTGATGTAGTGGTGACCGAAGGTCTGAGGTGCTTACTAAAGTTAATCGAGACATCCTACTACTACTTCATGCTACGGACTAGTATATTTGTGCGCTGCTTGTCGAGAGAGGAGCAGTCGGATCTTAGGGGGTTTTTAAAAGAAATACACAAATGTGGAACTACAATTTCTGGCACATTTTTTCCCGGCAGCCAGACAAAACTAACGCCACTTGTTATCCCAAAAGACATGCAGTGCACTGATCAACATACTGACGACCGTAGCAGAAATTCCCTCTCCTATCATAATAATTGCATGAAAAACCTAACGGCCATCATTACATTTCTTCTATAGCAATTTTATCCCTCATCGAAAAAAATCAGAGGAAGAATCTGAAAACGACACTTTCCGTCGTTTTGACATATTGGGTGTTTGCACTCTGTCTTCAGCAAACAGACCCATAAGATTTTTCTAGATCGAAGATAACCGTATGAAGCGACCGACCCTGGTAGGGAACAAAGTCATTTTAAATACGACGAGCGCAATCAAGTATGATATACATATACATCTGCCTAATAACCAATTTACTATCCCGTTTTTCGCATAATCCTGACAGTTACCATATTGCCGTACATTTGTTTGTTTTTTCTTTCCAAAGTGAAGTGCCCGGCACCTCCAAAATAAGAAAATATGCTTATTTTTTACGTCTCGCGATGTAAAGCCCTAATGTGGCAGCAAGTCCGTTTTGTATCAAACATAATGCTTTAGAGTTTGAGCGAACCATAAGATAGTGAAATACCTGCGAGACCATCCTAAATACACTCCGCGTCTAATCTTCCTGAAAAGAATGAATGATTGAAAAAGTTGGTGGACACAGTCCAATAACGCAACAGCTGGTAAGTAACCTAATCCGAAGATTCAGTTCAGATGCTTCGCTTTGCTGTATTAAGCGCTTGCTTTTGTTTTTACTGAACAGGAGGCGGAAAACCCTGGCTCAATATGCAAAGAGCCTATTCAATATTTATAATAACTAATATATGAGTTTAAACATATCAAGGTTTATGTATGGCTGCGCTTGTTCAAAACCTAAGCGTTGGACCGTAGCTCATTTAAATAAACGGAAATATCTGGCTTGCAGGAAACAACATGAATTTCAGAAACACGGTCACGAGAGGACATTTTATCTGTAATTGGCCGTCGGTGATTTTGGTAGACAACTAATGCCTCATGGGAAGGATGAAGCATGAAATATTTTGATAATACTACACCAAATTATGCAGCAAAAACAACAGAGAGGCAGGAATTCAATAAAACGCTAATTAAACGCGCTTCTAGGGCGTTTCCACATATATTCAGGCAGCATACTCGCTCCAACTGCAATGACGCTCTCCACTATTTAAGCAACCGTTTCCCATTCCTTAACACGACTTTAGGCAGCAAGAAGTGTTTTTATAGTTTCCTTATAATGTGACTAAACTTTTCTTGGAAAATGTGCATGGCATACAACCGAGGACCTATTTCGTGTAATGTTAATCGAAGTTTTGTGGGGATTTAAGGTGGATTGTTATGCACCCTTATCCTATAAAATTTCGGGCGCATTAGGATCCTGCCTGAAAAGCGACTGCCTAGTTAATATGACTTTCTCGTTGATTTTTGATGACACTGCAAATTAAAATACGTTTCATAGATAACATGCGGGAAAGTATTTTTCTCATTCACTAATTTAATGGAAAATCATGTTGTTTACGAATTCTACACGTATAAATGTAAGATTTTGGTTTTAAGAAAGTGTTTTGATTTTCAAACAATTTGGAACCTGCTCTGGCATTGCAATTACGTTTCGCGTAAGAAAAATCGCACATTCTATTATGCTGTTCACGCGGCAATATATAGGCTTAAATAATTTAGCAAGAGTAGATTATGCTGTATACTTCGTCAGGAGCATAAATAAACGAACAAAAAGCTATCTGAATAGAGACTGCAGGGTCCTAAGAGCTCGTAGTTTAAAATATTTTATAAAACCCTAACATAACCTTTCATTGGGTACAGAATTTGAAAAAAAAACGCGAGTTGATGACCAATGAGTGAGGAAAGAATAGTTTTTCAGCAAGTTTTTAAAAGCATATTTATAATTACAGGGACGTGGAAAATTAATAGGGAAAATGAGTTTATTTAAGCAGTCACTTTTATTGAGCGCCCTCTTCGGGCGACAGAAGAGAAGTTCGTTCAAAAGCATGGAATATTGGCGCCCCCGAAGTACTGCGGAATTACGCTGTACGATTCTCTATATTGCAGCCCCACTTTAATCATCCTCTCTAATCCAAACGCAAAACAGAACTTCTGGTAACATTTAATACATCAAACATCTACAGTAGATGCGCTGTCTCTTGAAATGTGAAACAAAATTTTGAACTGCACTCTCGAATTTAAGCGACCGCGTTGTCGTGCAGCACTGTCTTTAGATATTCCAGTCACGTCGGAATGTCGGCTTCTGGATGAAGTTCTTCTCCGCCGTCTATAAAACCTACTGTTTTGAAATGTGACTGCTTTAACGGAATGAGACTTTTTATTAACCTTGGATATCCTTATATGTTTGCATTTACTTTATGGAAACCATGCACAAGGATAGGCTTTTTATGCTCCTTGGTAACAAATTACGTCTTCTTCAAGTTTTATACCTGAAGAAAAGATATCTTTGGCTTCGAAAAGCTTTTTGGACTTTCACTTTAGCCCAATTTGAGCTAGTAAATCTGCACACCTTGAAGGTGGTTTTCTGAATGAAGGCGAGTAAACCTCCAGATTATGTCGTTTATACTCTGTTATCATAGGTTTGCCAATTTCGGTCTAACAGATGGATAGCTGTTCCTCTCCCCACTCAACAATAAAAGCTTGTTTCCCTGGGAAAGCCAATAGGTCAGTGTGCGCCCATCCCTGTGTGAATATGAGTACATATTTGTATGTTATAAATATGAATGGCCAGCGGACGTTTTGAGTGAGTAGTCATACAGAAAATGCATTTGAGCCTTCTTCTCGGGAGAACTGTTTAAATTGTCAATGTGCATTTGTTTTGCTAAATGTTCCTTTATACCTTAGCCATTGCTCAAAAGGACTGGTTAAGGTATAAGGATTTACATAGGATGACACCACAAAATAGGCCTTGTGCATGTGGAGAATGCAATGACTGCCGACCACAGTTAGGATGTTCACCATACATCCTAAACCGCCTCCAGAACCCCCCGGAACTTACATTAAAACCAACTAATTGACTGGTTTTCTGCGGCCTCTGCCACGTGATCTTTGCACTCGTTTGACCCGCCGAACAGAGTAGATCTCGCACGGAGAACTCAGTTTCCCAGGTCGAAAGTGCTGAGCGGGCAACAACGGCAGGACTCCACTCTCCGAAACGGCCATCCGGTCCGCGTGATTTCACACGTATTATGTAGGGACTCTTACTGTCCAGATGAGAGATGATGGTCATTTCGACAGGACCCACGTCGTAGGTAGTCCAACGGTCGGAATCGTAGGGACTCTCGTTGGGGGCATAAAGGAGACGGAAACCCTGGACAGCTACTCGTCTTTTGGGCACTCTCGGACCCGCTCCCGTGCCCGTGGCGTGGTCACCATCAGGCATACGCCACGTCACCTTGATTTGATGCTGGTTAATTCGAATGGCCTGAATGTCAACTGGTGGGGGCGGGGCTGCGGAAGAAGAAATGCAACCATTTAAATCATTTACAGCAACTAAATAAACTGGCATTTTTCTTGAAATAATGAAATTTGGTACACATTCATTTGAGACCTAAGCAGGTTCATTAAATTAACTGAACTTCTACCCCCAAATGGATAAGTACTTACCAGATACGACCACTTGAATGTGCTGGACAGTCCGCTTCCTTCCTATTTTTAGTTAACTCGTCAATGTAAAAGCAAACATAGGTTAACTGGTGAGTTCCTTTTTATCCTCTTTGCGTTCAAGTTGCGACCATTTAATTCCTAACTTATAAACGCGCATACTCGAATAATAGCTCGGGTCATTTTCGCTCGTGCTGCGCAAGCTCTTTAAAATTATGGGGTACTGGGAAAATCAGCCGCAGTCAACCAATGCTGAGGAGGAATCGGTGCACACGTTGCTAATCTCTACAGATAACGTGAAAAATGTCTTTCCAATGGCAAATGCATCAATTGCTTCTGTAGGAAAATTAACTAAATAAAAGGTTCCACGATAATGCGTAAATTGTCAAGTAATTTGTTCACGCATAGTGCAAATTATGTCAATTCGACATTCTATTTAAACGTCACTAAATGGTTGGAATAAGACGATCCGAAATCAGACGGCCATTTTGCTTAACCTGGGCATTTCTTCTCTAAAATTTATTTTAAATTGTCATGAAAAACGGGCAGATGTTTTTAAAGGAAATCAGCATAAATCCATAGACTGTTACTATTCACTGTTGCCAACAGACGCAGACCATATCTATGTATTTACATTTTTCTCTGGTAGAGGAAATTGAACTGGATAAAGACGATTTACCAAACTACTACCAACATGAAGCTTTATTTTGATTAGTGCAAATTAAAAAGCCGGACAAACATAAATTGAATATTATCATTGAAGCAGGACGCCCGGTCTGTTTTTAAATTTCTGATATGTCTATCTGTGTAGTTTGCAGCCCCTAAGCTAAATAACACAATCAGCAAGTAAAAAATTTTGCCACCCGTTATTTCGAAGAATATATAATTATAGTAGCGGTACCAAAATGTTGACCAATCCAAAATCAGTAGAGATGGCACGGTATGGTTTTGTGGTTTCGTTTCGACAGAGGTATAATTAACAAACGCAGCGCAGGTCCAGCTAGCCGTTTAAAAACTGTTTAAATATTGTTGCGGTCAGTCTACACTGTATTGAAGAACACGGAATTCGGATAAGTTATAAGCAAAGTCCATTTGAACAATCCACAAAGGGACAGGAAAATGAGCTGACTTCTTTGACACAATAACCAACAATAATAATGGTCGAGCGTGTTCACGATTTTTATCTATCCCCCTACCTTGTTCGGGAATCACGCGTTCATTTGAAGAAACATCGCAATAAAGCACCAGTGAGAGTAAAACTAATTGAAGGCATCTTTTTTTAACGAAAGACAATTTTCATTGGTCTTTGTTGCGGATAAGTATTTTCCGAGCAATGAAGTTTGAGTTTAAGGCAGTTGGTGAGTGGGCCAGCAGAGAACATCTAAGAACGCATTGGGCATGTAATGGCTTTTAAAAACTTGCTTTAAACAATCATGATTTACAGAAGCAGTCTTCTTCGTTTTTTAAGGAATGCTTAATCTCTCAAGGGGTGATTCCATGAGATTTTCTCCCGCAAACTTTTCGCTCAGTAAATTAAACGAAACCGGTAAAACAGTAATCATTAAAGCTTTATGGGTTTGGCAATGGGTCCAAACATGAGACACACAAAGGAAACACTCAGGATCGAGAAAAATAGTGCATCTGATCGGATCCGATTGTAAGACGCAGTGCACGCGTTCTAATTCGCATCAGATTTCGAATGGCAAGTGACGGGGTAATCTCTGTAGGACTGTTAGGTAACAGATAAAGAGGTAAGTAGACTTATCTTTCGCGGTCACGTCATCGTATTTCATTTTTTGCCGTTATTAACATGCCTACGACTTCTGACAGATCGACGGTCGATGAAATAGAGCCTGCGGCCTATTTGGCCTTCGAAATCTAAAATTATGGATGCTTTAATATCTTGCAGAGTGCTCGGATATAAGGCAGCCTGAGACGAATACGGAGATTGGATCCCTTTGATGTTAAATTTGTGGAAAGAGAATGACAGTTAGGACACCAAGAAGTTGGATGAGGCGATAGAGAGATAGTATCTAATACATCTGGACGTTTAAATTACACATGATGTTTTACAGTCATTAAATAATTTTGGAATTGACGATCAAACTGAAGCAGCTGTCGTGCGCTAGCAATGATTAAAGAACCAGAGTATTCAATCAGTCTTTATATATCAACCATACTAATTAACGTTATGATGGAAAATGCCTTAGAAAATCAAGGCCACCTTGTTGCTGATATTATGGAGACCACTATCACAATCCAGTTTTAAGGGCAGATAATAATCCAGAAAAAAGGGAAATACAAATATTTTGTTGAGTTATCTAACCCTAAGATGGCTGAATACTTTGAATTTTTGATCCTTGCCACAATGGCATATTTCGAATCATCAGAGAATAGTTAGAATCATGAGTTATAGTTTGCAAGAGGGGTAAATCAGTCCCTGACTTGGCTGTTTCGTCCGCCTTCGTTGTACAAGCTCATTAGTCAACTGCATCTAGACAGTCATATTCAGTTAACACCAGCCATGTTGTCTTAGTGTCTGCGTAGACACGATTGTCTATCCTCAACCTAACTCAGCGTTGCGACTATGGCTAAAGCCGATGTGATAGCAAAACAGGAATCGCGTAGTCACGGCTTTCAGCGAAAGTCCTATTACCAATACCAGGCCATCTGCTAGCCAAGCATTCAATTGACTTTTAACCGATGGTAGTGGCATGGGTTGTCGAGAGTCCAGAAGTGGCACTCGGCTCTGAATGATTGACACATGCTGCTAGCGGCCAGTCAGAGTATTTCAGTCTTCTATATGGGAAAAGTCAACCACTAGTGCTTCAGATTTGCTTTGAATAATAGGAGCAAGCTCCTGAACCGTAATGGTTGATTCCAAGGAATAGGGGAACCCATTTTCTTGGGGGTCTCTAAGGTCGACCTGCTACGGTCAGACAATGAGCTCGATAGGAGAGGAAAGCAAGAAGTCCCCAGACCGAGCAGCCACTGTAAGGACTGGACGACCCGTGGTCGATGTGATCTAAAATAGGAGCTGTTCTCAAATTTGATGGTTTGCCGCTGAAATATAGAGGAGGTAAATTATTGGAGAACCGATTGACAGAAACTTAACTAACATGATAAGCCATTCCGACTCCTCTTCGGTATCCGCGTTCAGTTCTTCTCTAATGAACAGCTGGCCAATATTTTATGAAAGTGGTCAGTAAACTACTACTTTGTTGCAAGGAGCCTTTTTCGTTTTCAGATTGCCACCCCAAAGCTCAGGACTTTGCCGGCCTGAGACAAATCAGTAATTTCTATGAGTAGGGAGATGCCGTGCATCATTCACCCTGTGCCCTAAAGAACACTTTTTCCGGAGACGGTGTGAGGATAGATGTGGGTCGAAATCAGTTAAGTATGTATCTGAGAGTGATTCAGTGAAACTCAAAAACAGTCTTTAAATTGAACGATGCAAAGTATTTTTAAAGGTTTGCTGCCCATTAAGAACGGTTGTGCTTGGTTGCAGACACACCTGACACTGTCTAGTCGAGGATTGAGTCCAGAAACAGTCTTTGCTCATAGGAGAGAATCGAAACTCCAGTATTTTATTGCGTTTAAATAAACCGATTGATTTAAATGCAAATTACGATAAATAATTCTGAAAAAAACATCACGAATCGTTTTGCTCACATCGCACGCGTACTCAGAGACATGAGGCATATGTAAGTTTACTTATCATGAGAAGCTGAGAAGGTAAGACCTTTAATAGTTTTGACAGACTGACCTACAGCAGGTGGACTAATTCATGAAATGTCAACCGAACTTCCGAAATGCGTTTTCGTTTCGAAAAGATTAATTAAACAGGGCTGTAAAACTAGTCAGCCTACAACACAATTCTATAATATTTCAGTTACTCCAAGATGCCAACTTTCGAACAAACTTCTTTACAGCTGCCTGCAAATCTATTCTCTGTAAATAAGGACTACATATGTAGCATGAGTTTTTCTCATTGATTTTCGATGCCCATAAAATGCAATTATATTTCGTCGAAAACATGCATAAAATATTTACTATTTCGCTCATTCGGTAGGTAATTACGTCTTCTTGCAATCTTGTACTCAAAGAAAGGGTATAGTTTGGTTCTCAATAACTTTTCCAGTTTCCGAATAACTTTGAACCCGCTCTATCGTAACACTTGGTTTAAGGGTTTCCGAACTACAAGCTGTATATTTTTCGCGTACGGAAAACCACACATTTCTCTACGGTGATAAAGTGTAACCATATAGGATTCACAAAATCTAGCAGTGGATTTGATCCATATTGCTAACTTTACAAGCCACATTGGTAAATGCAGATACATGACGATCTACGAACGGCCATTTCACGTTATTGAGAAGTCCCACAATAAGAAACTTTTTTAAAATCAAATTATGTCCCTTTTCGAGTATAAATTTAAAAGAAAACGTAATCATCTGCCGAAAGAGCGAAGGAATAAATATTTTGATGCATGTTTTTTTATGAAATATAACTGTAGTTTTAGGGGTATCGAAAATCGAGGAGAAAAACTCATGCTAATTAAGCAGTCATTTATTACAGGGTGTAGGTTTTACATGCAGTCGGAATGAAGTTCCCTCAAAAGCTGGCATCCTGGGGTAACTGAAATATTACTGAGTTATGTGTTAGGCTGGCTAGTTATACAACCCTACTTAATTAATCTTTCCGAAACGAAAACGCATTTCGGAATTTCGGTTGACATTTCATGAATTAGTCCACCTACTGTATATTGTTCTTGTCAAAGGCTAAAATATGAAACAAACTTCCTGAGTGAAATCCAACCATATGCGGCAGTACATTCGAAAGAATTACAAACTACATTATCAGGTACAAGAGAAACCTGGCGAAGTTAAAACTAAAGCTGAAGCTTGTAAATAAGTTGTGAATAGTGGAAACCATTCATCGTCTGCTGTAAACTGACAACTTACGTCCTGGCAGACACGATTTAAGCTCGCGCCGCGAAATTAGTGGCAGTGTGCGGCTTTATGCATTCTTGCAGATGTAGCAAAAATGACCGCAAAAATCTGCTCATGCTATTTCAAATGGCCTCCTAAAAGTAGCAATGCGCCCGGGGTTAATAGAGAATCGTTGATTAATTGTGTCCTTTTTGGCAGCAGAAGTTTGTATCAAAGAACTATAGGCGCGGAACTGGCAAGAATTTGTCAGCAGAACCATAGTCTCGCCTTTGACAAAGTGGGGATCATAGGCTAAGAATGCTGGACGGCCGGGAAATGTGGTTATCGACCGGCACACTTAACCGGACACCGGAACCGCATAGCGTCTACTAGGTCCTGCGCTCAGGGCTTGAATCCGTTCAGACGGGACCGATTGGGCAGACGATTAAGGTCACGTAGGACCAATAGCTGATGCCCCTGGGGAAGAGTGAGACGGAGGTCACTGCCTCTCCGACGCACCCAAAGGGCCAAAACAATTTACGCCGGATGATGGGGGCAGTCACCAGGTACATGAGGTTTTGCTGCAATCACGACCACTACAAAAGAGGCAACAATGACGGGAGGCCCCAATAGTAAACCTTGGAGATTTCGAAGTTAATCGACAACAAACGGGCATTTAACTGCTCATGCGTCAGACACAGTTGAAGCGCGAACCAGTGGCTAGGCGGAATGTACGATGGCCTACAGGAACGGACGCCACCCTAATTATTTAAGCGTCGAGGGTTATGTAGCTCCATCTGAAGTAAACAAATCCCAGTCACCTCTAGTACGGGGCAGGTGGTAACAAGGGACTTTTACAGGTGAGGCCGATGAACGCACAGCCGACGAGATCAAGTAATCGTATGCAAGAAAAGCTATTGGGAGTGCGCTTTTGTACTTTGAATGGTTGAAAAACGGTTGCGCTAACTCGTAACCATAACCCCTAACTATAACCCTTAGTCCCAAACCCTAACCCCTATCCCTAACCCCTAACCCTAAACCTTAACCCCGAAATCAACAGTATTGCGTCCATCAGGTGGGATAACCAAACCACGTCTTACCGTGTGGAGTCTTTCCATATGTTGCTACGAACAAAAATAAGTTCTCAAGTACGTCTTTTCTTCCTTTTCGACCTGCGCTGGGAATGATAGAGCGATACATTTCCGGGAACTCAGCTGAACGCACTATTGCTCACACGCAAGTATTCCTCTCATCAACTTGCGTAGACGCTGTCGTAAAAGGCGGCTTTTTAATCCACGAAAATGAAAATAGACCGTGTGTTATTTCGTGAGACGCACTGGTTTCGCGTGCACTTTGTCGCATTTGGAGCACGCGAGAGGGACAGAGACTGAGAGGGAGAGGGAGAGGAGGGAGTGAGCGGGGGAAACAGGCTTAAACAAGAGTCCAGTCTTCGTACTTTTAGCTCTCCAAGTTTATGGCGGTACTCATCCCTAAACTGCGTGTTTTAAACTGTTTTACGTGGTTCGAATACCTGTGTTTGTGGATAGTGGGCTTCCTTAGCGCTTATTTTGAATACTTAAAAATTGGTTTTGCACAACTCCACTGAACGCTCATTAGGACCACCATGGAGTTGCACACATTAAAGTCTTGACACAGGTAACGTGAATTAGTGTCATACACGTTTTGGACTCTAGATGGTATTATTGCAAGAATTCGACTAGTTCCTAGGGTTAAGAATATGGACAGGAGAACAAAGCGTAGATGCTCTCCGGGTTGTCGGTTTCTTGGTGGGCAGATTTAGTGCAACCTGCATATTAAACCTGAAATATGCATCACTATCAGGCGAACTGGTTCGGCGCAAGTGGTTATTCGCAGCCAGACCGTTAGTTAAAACCGAGGTGCATATTAAAATTTCCCGAAGAACCCTCGATGAGGAGTTGACACTCAGTGTTTTATTAACTACTGCGAGATCGCCTGCCAGGTGTTTTAAGTTGGAACTCGTCAATAAAGTCCGTTCGGCTCAGTAGCAAACTTGAGGATCTCTGTCATTAGTTTCTAATTTTTCTTACCTAGCTTTTTGGTTCCATGTGGCACTGTATTTCGAAAAGGTCGACGGTCAACTAAGGGTTAATCAAAGCAAGCGGAATTGAGTATGAAAAAGAAGAAGTTACATGTGTAGCAACCATGCGGACACTTAAGTAGTTTGTAGAATTTGGTGTTATGTTCATCAAAAGCGCACTCCAGAAAAGTTGCTCTTACAACTAGAGGTAATTTTTTTGGGCAGCGATGCAAAGAAAACAATTTTCTGTCTGTAGTCGATCAAATTTTGTTTTGGTCATACACGACTTTTTCTTTTAGGCAGAAAATATTTCTATTGCGAAGGTAACATTATGCTGGATTTACGATCTTCGATGAGTGAAGATCTGTGAAGATAATTAGTGAAGCTCTCAAAAGCCATTTGAGAAACAGGTTTCAAAATTGAATTAATATTGTCTCATTAACTGGATTTCCATAGTGCACGCACTCGCAACATTTTACAAACTAAGTAATGCTAAAACATATTTTAAACATTTTTAGCTCCATGCAAGCATACAGATATATAGTCATCCCGTCAACAGCCTGAATTAAAACACCCGTTTCAAATACCGCCAGCTGATAATAACATTGTGGTAGGTTTACTAGTGGTATTAATGTGAAGTACAAATTGTTGGCAGTAACTTACATATTCCTTCGAATTTGAGTTAAAGAATTATGTTAGTGATGAAACGAATTACGGTATAGCTTGTATGTAAATTATGTAGATTAAATCAACTTGAGGAGATACAGCCTGGCCATATATACGCTACATGGCAATGCGAAGTAATAGTTCAGTTCTAAAAGTATTATTGTGTTTGCATTTGCATACGCAATTGATTTCATACATAGCTCTTACCCAGAGGGCTGGTATAAAATTTATTCCAGAATGATTTTCAAATATCTTAGCAAGGCACGAGTGCGTTTTCAATGGCGGAGGAGCGCAAAGAAGAGCATGCTTTGGGCATTTCTTCTGTGAAATATGATTTAATTTGTAGAGGCACTAGAAATAAATGTAAAGATTCATCCTATGTAAATATTAATTTTTCGCCGAGTATTATTTTTCCATAGGAGTAAAAAATGTACATTGAAAAGGTGGCATCCCCGCGTGACGAAAATGTCTTGTGATCAAGCTGCGGGACAATCCGCATTATAACGCTACCCAATTAATCTGTTCTAGTCGAAAGCATGTTCACGGACTTTGGTCAACACTTCATGAGATAGGTCACCGATTACATATCGTCTTATACCATCAGTAGTGAATCGAGTACTGTTAAATGGCACTCAGATGTTGTAGTAAAATCTAGTTGCTTGGCCAAATGAGTAACATTCAACACCACCACGTAGCAAATAGACCTAGTTCAAGTTGGCACGCACCTAGCAGAATGCCCAACGATTGCCAAGCAGTTTAACCATAGTTGCTGCAAATGGATGGGCGAGACAAGGATAATACTGCTGCTTGACCGATGGTAAATATACAATTCAAAATGAATCGGTCACTATTCGGTCTATTTGACATATAGCACTTGGACACTTCACTCAGAAACACACTCGCACTTGGTACATGTACATTCTATTTCACACATTCAGGTCAAATTTGTTTCCAAACACTTCTCTGGGAAGGCTCATTTTTGCCTAGTGAACCATGGAACATAAGTAGATAAAGGAATA
>CACRXP010000204.1:301433-357567 GCA_902702965.1 Spirometra erinaceieuropaei | reverse complement strand
GCCTTTATACGGGAACGAAGTTAACCTTTAAAAATGGCCTTATAACTATCGTAGTAATGGAACTTTAGTGAGAACCTCGCGTAATAATAAAACATCGTAAAACCAGCTGTCTTTACATATTCCCCAAAGTTTTTACTTTTTGCGCCCCCCTTTAAAGTATTTCGCATGTTAGTAAAACGCTGTTGGTGAATGATATAAGGATCATAAGCATTATATTAATAGACAGGATAGACAAATTACACTGAAAAACAAAACAACGTCAAAATGTCTGGATTTCAACTAATCTGAACTACTTGCCTGATCGCTAAACTTGCAAGGCACCCCATTTGTTAATTTTTCAATATTATCTTGTTAACAAGCACAGTTTCTTGATGGGAAATGTTAGAGATATAATGCCATCAATATTTCGTAAGAAGAAAAGAATATACAAATAACCATTAAGGACTGGAAGATGAAATTACTGAAGCCCGTAGAATAAAACTAAACAAATTCCAAGTGTTTGTATTAAAGGCGCATATTACTGTAGGTTATTGGACGTCAAGACTGTATCCCCATGAGAATAGAAGAACAATGAAAAGATTATATCCATTGAGCAACAAGGTGGCTTAACAATATCTGGTATTACTTTTGTGATTCTAGATTATAAATGATGCCCCCACCTTAATATCGATGAGCAATATGCAGTAAGCACACGTTGCGATAGGAAAATGAAACAAAAGGGATTTTTGAAATCCCCTAACATCGCAGTTCGCTTACTGAAAATGTTATGGACGAAGTCCTTACTCCTGAGAACTGTTAATTACATCGTTCTGATTATACTTTTAAGGGAGTATTTTCTCGGGTATAAATAGGAACCTGCGGACCACAGACAGCTGATGAATGTCGTGCGCCAAATGGGCATTTAGAAGTATTTTTGTCGGCGTCAAGTATAGAATACTAGAGTAAGCTTGTAGAAAACCACAGGTACTAGACCAACGGTGTGTGAAACTCATAAAATGCCATTTGCAACTGATATTAAACGTAGGAGTGTTTAGAAAAGAAGGATGTAGTGGAGTTTGTTAATGTTATAAATGCAGATGGGCCTTCTGACGAGTCACAAACGTGTATATGACATAGTCCCTCAAATGTATTCCCAAATATCTTATTCATGTAGAAGTGCAAGTTTTCCAGACATGCACCGAGGTTGTTTTTCATTCACCAGCTGATGACCGAATACGATAAAGCTGGTAAGTATTTACCAGTTATTAAGTTCAAACAGCGGCTACGTCACGAAGCGTTAAGAATTTATGCCTAATTTCCCTTCCCGCGTTCTTCGAACTAGCACTGTCATTATATTTTGGGCAGTATCGTTGTGTTATCTTCCAAAATTTTAAGCGCGTTAATGGGCCCACTTTCCGAATCTTCCCATAATTATTGTTTGCCCCTACACCACCTGAATCGCCCCTGCTGGACCGAACTGACAACGTATACAGAAAGCAGGACTTCCTGGAGAGAATCGCCTTCAGTGATTCGTCAACGCGTCTTCCCATGTTCCCTAGCTGCACCGATTTCTCTTTCTTTCGTGACGCAAACAGTCTCTAATTATTTGCAGCTCACGACTGCTTAGTTTGGAGAAAAGAGGCTTAGGACTACGTGAAACGAAGCCAATTTGTCTCTGCAGGAATTAAGGTCATGGATTTGTTTATCGAACCCGCAAGGTTAAAATCCCAGTGACGTGACTCACGCAAACGGAAAGTTAGTGTCCGTAATTAGGTCGGTGGGGACCAACGCTTCTCCAGGACGACGTCATGAATGTTTATTTTAATTCTTGAAGTAGACACGGCCCTACAATTTCAGAGGTTGCGGTGAGATAAAATAACTAATTCCGTTAAATAGGGCAAGGTTGTATCGTCTAGGTAAATCAGCAAACTTTTGTTAAACAAGCCTTTTGCTCAGCTTGTTACCTTAGTCCACTGAGGGTAGCTCCTTTCTTCTAACTTAAGGTAGCAAATTCCGTAACTCTTGGAAGAACCTAGGCACCTATTTTCGCCCATGAATTTATTATTAAGGACGCAAGGGTAGAACTAGTCGGCAAACAATCCTCTCAGTGGAGGGGAGGGGGCACAGCGACGGGCTCTGTCTGTCTTAGCTTGTTCTACAGATTAAATTCGGCGCTCTTAAATAATGGTAGGATGTGTAAGGCGGGAGACCACTGAGAATAATTCTATGGTGGAAAATGCTGATAAAATTGACAATCAAATAAGGAGACATCCAATGAGCAGTCCACGGGCCTAACCTTAAATGTCTGAATTTTTAGAAGGCACCCGTGAGTGAATTCGGCATCTTTACTCGACAAAAGACGACGTCTGTGGCCACAGTTATTTTCGGTTTGTCAAATGAAAGATATGAAGGTGGTTATGAAGGCATGCACTGCCAGTTCTAAGGGCAACTGATGCAGAAGAATTCAAGAGGTGGAGGTGAGGCCAGTGCCAAACATAGCGGAAGGACGAAGCTGGTGCATAATGTCTCCATGAGTCCGTGGAGTAATGTAGACGTTTGATATTATATGATTACCTATCTGAAAAGCTTCATCCAGTTTAGTTAAGCTTCCGCTGAGTGTGCTGAACATGTCCGTAGTACGTAGTTTCTAAATATACCAGGGCAATCCAAATATAAATAATGAACTCTGGGAATCGTCTAGGAGTCTGGCATCTGCATGATGGATGAAGCTGGCAACTTTACGTAGCTAATACCTCCAAGCCAGATGTAACAAAAATAGTTTTACGAATAAGGAGTCAGAAAGAACACATGTTCAAAAAAGCGGTTGCGCCGGCTTGTTTTTGGACTCTTCCAATGAGCAAACCACTTAAGTTAGATGTAAATACATGTTCACTCTGACTTCATGGGTGATCCTACTAGCAGACCTAAGAGAATATACTGACTCCGTCAAACAGGAATTATTCCCTCTTAGCCATCAGCCAGTTTCTGTGAAACAAATCAGGATTGTGATTAAGTGCAGACTCACACTGAACGCTCTAGCTTCTCAGAACATGAAAGCCACAACAAAACTGTACAAAACGCGGATATGGAACAACCTTCCAGGCCGTATGGCGGTGCAATAACAGGGAAAATTCATCGATCGTAGAATAGGCACATGCACAGCTGACGGCTGCTCAGCACGGCGGATAATATATCAACAAAAGTGATGGTCTGGTCTCAGACTTTCGTTCAACAAGCTAATCCACATAGTCGGGACATCCAGAAAGAGAGCTCAGAATACCCAGTCCTCGCAAAACGTGTCGCCTCATTCAAGCCATCGCTACAGAATTCAGTAGACATCTGCTTTTGTACGTTTATTTTTGATAGTTGACTCTAAACAAAAACATCAATACCGATGCACAAAATAAAGAGGTTATTTTTAGTTTAACTGCCATCATTAATCATAGCTAATCGAATGCCGGATTATGCACCCAAAACCACAGTCCGAGTCCCTTGGTCATGGAACAAAACCTAATCTTTTTGCCGCTGTCATGCCGATTAAGACTAACGAAATTAGTTCAACTGGAATTGGTCTAATGCTGTCTATCCCCCAATCACGTCATCCTTTTCATTTTGGGGTTGAGTGGCCAATTTCTTGGCCCTGATAATAGTCGATTATTAGTTTGCGTGCTCACCTTGTAGCGCCAATGGATCTGTAATCTTCAAATAAAGTGGGTGTGTCCACCTTCACTCAGTACAGTTAACTGAAGTTCATCAAATGCATCTCATATGTGAAGGCGCGTGAATGTGCACAACTAGATGTTTTCACAATGCCTTCTGTCCTAATACGAGGATGAACACATTGGTGTTCTAGTAAATTTACGAAACTTAGGAATTGGGTAGAGATATTGGACTCTGTTGACTACTTCATGCGTCGAGTCCTTCCCGACAATTTAGTACATTTCGCAGTACTTTATTCGTCCCTGCGGATTTAGAGACACCTTTCATGACTGCAGGCAGATATCCGTGATAGATCGGCACAATTACTTGTGTCATGTTCTTTGGCATGCCGTGTATTATAGTATAGTATTCGCTGACCATCACTATTCACAAGTGGACGCAGTTGCCACAGTGCTGTTTTGCTCGTGAAAGGAGCCAAAACATGTCAATAACCCAAGGCAATAATCCAACCAGCAACATCGCAAACATTTTGCCGACCTCTACCATATGCCTTTTGCGAAATATGCCCTACTCAGTCAGCATGCCAGATGAAGAACGAACTTTAAGCTGCTGTCGGGTAGGGCGTGAGAGTGCACATGTTTCTAGTCCATTTTCTATTAATATTTCATCTAGATCCATAACGACCCCCTGAGGCGGCGTGGCCGGCGTCTCTTTGAGCAAATACGTTTGTCTGAGACTTGTTCCTTTAATAATGCAGTGCGCTTTTCAGACATCTGACAGACTTCCTCATCTTCACGTAGCCCATCTTAACCCTGGCGGAATTGCGCTATGATGTTTTTGCGTCTTCTATACTTATCCGCCTCAAGATGAACTAACTAATGGGCGGTTGACTGGGAAGATGTCTTCCCAGATACGCTGACTCAGCCCGACGCCGTCTGTAGCCTAGCAACTGGCCAAAAAGCAATTTACTCTGTCTGCAAACAGCAGACATCAAGGAACCGCGCTCCTAAACGTTTTGGCATTGTTTGTGTCTTGCCACAGTTTAATGGATGTCTAGAGAGCTAGTCAGCTAAATGATGTTTGACGGTGAACGTGACGGCCGCCGTCGCTGATCAGTATTTTCCCCGTATAACTTTAAATTAACGACCCAACCTGTTCTCATCAGTGTGCTGTGCCTAAGCGGACAAATCGCAACGTGATGATCTCTGAGAAAGAAAACTGTTTTCTGTTCATGCTCTACGCGGAGAGTCAACAACATCCTACGTAATTACTGAGGTCAACTAAGCACTCAACACCTCCTGGTTCGCATAGTAAATGACCAGGATTTTAACAACAACAAAATGGTGGTTTGCGCGGTCGGGGACGCACCTAGGCGTGCCGTTATACATGACTCGGATCCCGCTGGGTGGGAGTGCCATAAATGCTACGTTAAGAGGTAGCCATTTCAGTCTGACTCTAAGATTGCCAGCCGGCCACTCCGCACAAACACACAACACTGGGTCGACTGTGAGGTCCTAGTTATCCCGTCAGTTGGAAACCTCCCAAGCCATGGTTTTTAGTTCAGCGTGTTAGCTCTAAGCGCGTCACATTGTTTATAGTGAGGAAAATGAGCTAACCCGTCGACGTCACTTGCCCCAGTCACTGTCTGAGCCGGTCAGTTGACAGGTGCGGGGAATGGGCGCGGTGACCTTATTTGGTGACCTTATCTGTGCGCGACACATGCACGACCTGGCCCCTCAAACAGAAGCATCAGGATTTTGCCCAAAGGGAACAAACACATGTACACACATACATGGACATACATGGCAGTTCGACCATCGATTTCGATTATAACCCCATGTGCTACATGCCAAGGTATAGCAGGCATGATGACCTGTGCGTTAATTAGTTTACAATGATGATACACTTGCGCAGCATTTACTACATGCTCTCTTCCCCACTCCCCGCCTGCGCCCCGTGTAAATACAGAGTCAATAAGACAGGAGGCAGGGGGGGGGGGACGCCGTAGGCCACCATTAACGGCGTTGCCCACTATTCGCCCCACGGAGTAAATATAGGACGGTAACTTGAAAGTGAATTGCTTTACCGTGGGGCAAAATTGCGCGGTATCAACCAAACTCTCGCCTCCCTCATCAACCTGGTTCCGGTCGCGTGAGTCTCAAACGACAGTCAAAGGCTTGCTCCAGCACAGCGGTTGGCACAGCTAAACAGTCCGGATACGTGTGCTACCCACACGATCTGGTCTCGGCGGAACGCACCGACATTTCAGAAGAACTACTCGAATTTCGCTTGCATCAGCGTGTCAAAAAGGCCATATCTAGAAGGAGCTGTTTTATTTTGACTATCATTCAAAGACAGAATGAGCAATTTCGCTGGGCGACGACCTTCTGAGCAATGACTCTTAACGTACCAAGTACACTCATGCGTGTCGGACTTATTACAAATAGGAATGGGGATAAATTTCCGATGTCATTCTCACTCCCTCTTCTATCTACTATGCACCAGTCGACTTTCCGGCCCTGTCAGCCAACAGGCGATATTAATGAATCCGGCGCCTGGGATGACTTGAGGATCTGCGTCCACGCTGTGACAAGTAAAATTACGCAATGTCTGTGGCATCTTTCAGACTCCGCGAGTCCTGTCAAAGATGAACTGTGAGCCACTATCTTCCCATTTCGGTCCGGTGCGTTTGTACCGCAGCCCATTTTGAGGGGACGATACACATACATGCATATGGCAATATACGCTGGGCACGGTTATAACACGAGACAGGCGGCAAGGCTGAACAGATCAAGGCCAGCAGGAAACGCCAGCAAACGACTATGATGATGGAAACGAGAGAGTTTTCGAAACATCAGTTTGAATAAAACCTGGTCCATGAAATCGATTCCTCTTCTTCGTCTTCCTCGGGGGATGATATGCACGATACAAGCATATGTATACGCGTAAAGATTCGGAGTCCAGATATCACATCTTATCCTAGTCGAGAATGATAAACGGGATAAATATATAATAGGCGCTTACAGACAACGAAGTTAGAGACCATGATTGCTATTCTGGTTTTATTAACTCGGGCTTAAGTCCCGGATGCTCCCTTAATTTGCGATTAGATAAGGTTGATCGGTGGGCCAGAAATGGCTATCCCGGTCTCCCTGGAATTTGTCGCTAATCTTCCACCTTACGTGTTACTGGTCGCTGTGTGACTGCCTGCGGGGTTCGTTGTCGACTCTGAAGGCACATAAGGATGAATGTGTATGTCTCATGAAGCCCTTCGGTAACGCCTCTCTACCACAAACACATCTATATATTATCTTATTAATTGGAATGCTCACATCGCATGTATTTATGTAATTGCTGTTTCCGCCTTAAATTTACGGACTACTGTCATCTGAAGGGAATCCTGAAAATGGTCGTAGTTGGGACTGCAGTCTATTAAATTTCGTAGTACAGACTGCTTGTTAATCATTTCCCGGTTTGAATTTGAGAAGACACTTTACGCAATTTTTTGTCCCATCCTTTGCTAGCGCATCGTGTACGCTGCCTGTTTCCGACAAACAGATAGCAATCTCCAGCAGAATGGTGAATCATCTCAAGAAAAAACAACAGTCTCGTAAGCGATCTAACTCAGTCGGCATCTCATGGGAGATGTCGACATCGAATTGCAGAAGCGAACGGGAAATTTATTTAATCTCACTGGGATGGCAAAGGCATCTGGATGCCGGATGCCGTAGTCTTTGATGGAAGTCTAAATAATATTTCCGCTGGGTGTCCAGCCGTGAGTAAATCGTCAAAATGTGCTAGAGGAAAATCAGAACCTGTTCTGTTTTTGACAGACAGACTCTTGGCTGAACTCAGTGGCGAATAACGATGTTCATTATTGTTCGGATTATGACTTGCTTTTGACTCGCTGAGAGGAATAAGCAGTTGTGTTCCTTCTCAGACTTATGCGAAAGGTATTTTACTTACTGAGATAAGTAACCAGCATATTAACGTTTCCCGCAAGGCATATGATACAGACTCGTGCATAGATTCAGGCCTAGTTACGAAGAGAATTGATTTCAAAGAATTATATTCGTTCATGGTGATTCCTCAAATGTAGTTTCATAATGAAAGGGTGTCTACTTTTGAAATGTTTACTGATACTCACATGTTGATAAGACTGAAGACCCTTTTGTAAATGAAGTTTTCTCTTTGAAACAAGACTGCCATTCACCCTCAGTGAATTTTTTTTCGGTGAAGGAGTTACGATTCTCTTGGTGTAGTTTTCACGACACATCCGGGTATTTTAAAAAAAATGTTAACTGATAGAATGTTAACAGGATAGATTCATGCAGATAACATGGAGGGGTTGTTGGCCCATCAAGACGTGGATATTTCAATGAGTTGGCGTTCGCGGGTTTCACTAATTTGTCCAAGCGGGCAACGATTACCTTTGAGGTATAAGATGACTGGTAAAATTTAAGACAGAAAACTCGAGAAAGACGAAAAGGAAATTTTGAAACATGGACGCATGTGCAAGATCCAGTATGGCTTTTGAGATGCTGACGGCAATTTTGAAATATGCTTCTCGTTGAGAAGGCTTAAATTGACGAGATTGCAATACTAACTGTCGCGAAACACAATACAAATATATTTAGGTTGTAATAGTGTGTCGGTTTTTAAATGCGTCCCATTCGTGCCGCTCGTAACAAACCACTCTGTAAATAAATAAAATTTTTAGATAGCCTGAACTTATCCACTGATTCTCCACCTTACTACCAATTTTATCAGCAGCATGCACAACGGTATTGTTCCTTGTATTTGGTTAGTATAATATCATGTTCTCTTTAATTTTGATAACATATGGTTTGATATCTATTGGTACAAAAAAGTTCCCAATTGCCAAATAATTTGGAAATTGAACAGCAGGGGCGCGTGCATGTGGAAAGTAAGGGCAGCATGATGCACACTCACAGACAACTTCTTAAATTTCCCTTTACAATAAGGAGGTTACCATACATTGCTCATAAACTGGTCCGGACCAGTTTGTAGACTTCAGAAGCGATATTAACAAGGTTGAAGGCACAATATTTTATGAATGAAAATTATACGCCTTTAAATACCTGGTGATAACAAACATTTAGACCCAAAAGGTACCATTTCTCCAATTTAATATCTAAAGAAAACTCTATCCGCTAACATAGGACTAAAGAAAATAACATTTGGGTACCTATTTCCCAAAACATGCAATTTATATAATGAAAATATTGAAAATCGATCGAAAAGTCATGTTACATAAGCAGTCGCCTCTTACTAAGTGTCCCTTTTGCAGGCTATGGAGAAGAGGCCCGTTCAAAAACCGGCATCTGAATTAGGCTAAAATAATATGCAATTAAGCTGTTAGGAGATTAATTTTGTAAATTCACTTAGTTTGATCTTTCTAGTCAAAATCATATTTTAGCACTATGGTTAATATTTTGCGAGACACAGCAGCTGCAGTAGAAAAGAGTGCTGAAGATTAGTCAGAAATATAGCGGAATATAATGCGACTTCATGAAATTCACATGTGGAATCGGGAGCAGGTCGAAGGAATCTGTTAATTACTAAGGCAGCTTTATAAGCATTAACTAAGTTTTATTCAAAGTCAAATGCTTATAGAAGGAGCTTGCACAAATAGATAAACATATTATCATCTACCAGGTGCTCCGTCTAGGCAATTTAGGGAAGCAGTTTAAAGTGCGCACAGTGTATTTCCAGAGGTTAAAAAGCACTCAGTTTCTCCAGGAACTGCAAAATTTTCAGAAATTATTTAAGGCCTACTACAGAGACCTTTCGCGAACCATGATCACTGTATGAACAGCAGTTCACAAACAGACAAAAACGCAAGTTTTAAAACGTGAGAACGTTTCTAAAAAAACAAAATAACTGTCCACTGTCTTCTAAAATTCCCATGTATTTTTTCTCATTGAAGTGACGCGTAAAATAACTATCACTGCATTCGTGACATGATGATACTGCAGACATTGGTATAATAAACGATAATGAGACAGGAATCCGTTTATAGCCATCATCTAAACAATATTTTACACAGAGTAATATACTTAATGACTTTGGCCCACTGCTTGTGTTTTGGCGGTAGACATATATTCATCACTAACATTGCAGCATAAGTTTTTAGTGGAATACTGCGAGGTCTGACTAACCACAGTATCTCGAAAGCAGACTAACAGGAGAGAGCTTAACGGCTAGTCCTGGTCGGCAATGAATCGCAGTACTGTTTGTTTATTAGAACTAGGTAGACGAGTCGGACGAATTAACAAGAACACATGGGCAGACAGTGGTTATCTAATGTTTGATCAGAAACGCCTATCTTTATCATTTCGTTTTTTCAGGCCAAACCGAATAATCTATCGCATTCTCTTGGCTCGCATGGAAACAGCAAACGATCAATACAGTCCTTCCGTCACACAGCCCTTTATTTTGAAGATCTATGACGCTAATTTCTTAGTCAGCGTTTTCCAATGCAGGAAGTAGTCGTCAGAAGTGGTAGGCAGTTAAGCCAACAACTTCAAGAACATACAAGAACGGCCATTTACCTACCTTACCTTCATCGCCTAAATGACCAATTTTGAGGCAACTGCCAGAACTGCAAATAACAGAGCCGCCTATCCTTCACGCAGGTTGTTGTTTTCGGTGTCTGTATGTGCCCGTATGATCACTCGAACAGCTGACGCTAGTGGGTATTTTGTTTCCCTTCATAGGACTTATAGTCGGGAAAGAAGTGAAGCACAGGTATCTGGTGACGATGGCCGGCTCTGACATCATTGGAATGCCCTAAGTCAGCCCATCGCGCACTAGGGGCTTTATGACAGTTGGAAAAAAGCGTGCAGAGTGCGGTCGTTTGGTTCCATGGAAGTGAAAGCATGCAGGCTTCACCAGCACAGCCATTCGCTTTAGATGACCAACTTTAATAGCTGTTTCACAGACGATTCGTGGGCGGATGCTAAATAAAGCGACAACTGCAAAAAATTTCAAATAGCCTCCTGAGTTAGAAGATTGGAAATGAAGTCAAAGGTGGAATGTCGTAAGTACTTTCGCCAATGCTAATAGTGAGTGCCGGATAAGAAACTAACCTACTAAGAAGTAAAATGCGAATTGCGACAGCTGAGCAGAAGTGAGCTCACACTTTTCTTTAACTTAATTCGCCTACGACTGTGGTAAGAATATTTGCTAATGCGTAGTGCCTAGACGCACCCAGAAAGGTCGAATTACACGCTTTCCAACTTCCGCTCTATTTAGCGATAAACAGCATGAAACATGACTTGCTCAGGAGCTGTTGTTTCTAGGTCAAAGTTAGGTCCAACCAATTTTTTTCCTGTGCTAATGAAAAGTTCAGTGCCTTTCAGGCATTTGGGGATTTTCTGAACGTCCACAGAATCTCATTTTGAAGGTAAAATGGCAGCAAGTACGTATGTTTTAATTCGTCGTTGTCTTCAAACGCTTGGTAAGCCGACACCTTTCCCCCCTCTGTTACCCAAATACGTTAGCTTCCTGAATCTTTCTGGTCTCTGAACGTATCTCTAGAGCTGATAAACTTAACAAGGCATCTGTTTAGCAGCATTGCCATCTTTCGCTGGACAATTGGGTTGGATGAACAATCCATATGCGCCAAAATACCTTAATATGTTTTTCCTTTGTCATCCTGATAAATCCCTAAAGGTTGTAAAACTAATGTATTAAATGCTAACATAGGTGTTCACGTTCGGGCGCGGTGCCACGTTGTGTAACATATTTTACTGACAACCGGGTTGAGCGCATATTACCTCAGAGCCGAAGAGTAACTATGGGCCAGTTGGAGTACTCAGTTTAAAGTCAAGTTTATTACAGCGGTTTGCCTTATAGAAGACTTAATGTGAACTTGAACCCGTGACTACAGGAAGCTTGGCGTTCACTCGCAACTATACGTCGAAATCTATAAGCGCGTCTCTCTCTCCCACTATGGCATGAGTTAAAACTGTTTCGACTGATCAGATTTGTGCTGGAAGAATGCCAAACGTGGTCACTGCGCAACCAAAACACGGAGTGGCTATCAGCCTACTAGATCTGAAACTCCTAAAATACTTGCTTTCCCAGGAAAAAGCGATGGAATATATGAGTGTTAGAAAACCGAGTGAAATATGCGGACTTTGTTTACTTATGCCACGTATGAAATACTATATAACCATTTGTGCTTTTAAAAGATTAGCACTCTATTTGCCTTAGAGAGTTCACCGCTTCATTAAGTTGTTTTCAAGTGCAAGAAAAAGAGGGTAGAAATGCTTATTTTCGCTTAAGTATGATGACAATACTAGCTTAATGTATGTTGTGACATTGTGTGGGCATTCTGAGTCAAGCCGTCGTGTATATATTGGTGAATAATAGAGTGTGCGTCTACAGTTTAATTTTGCTAACCTTACACCTTTTTAAAAGCTATGCACCCTAGAAAGATTAAAAGCGTATAAACGTCACTCGGCATAATCATATGCTATCCATGGGCATTTTCTCAGTGCCCTTGTGTACGCAAACGCATTCTTTGCGATGCATACGGAGCAAACGCAAGTTAGCTAATTATTTGCACGTTAACCCACAGTGTGCCAGTTAGTAATATAAAAATGCCGGTAACAGTGTGGAAAGCTTGAATGGTAAATAACGGTTGCTGACCTTCGCAGACAAAAGAGGCCTAAGAGGCGAGCCTGTGTCCCTTGGTTATTGAACCTCCTCCTCATTCGATTAAGCGACAGGTTACCGCTCTCTCTCTCTATCAATGATTTTCTAAATGTGCCAATCCTGTTGAATGAGTTAGACTTCTGGGTGTGAAGTCTTGGTCTGGCTTATTAAATGTTATTCAAAAAATGGCCTCTAGTAATTTATAGCATTCGAATTTGGCAATTTAAATATCAAGCAGCCATGTACACATACCGATTATTTGACTGGGGAGTTGCCAGTACCTTCGCCAATTGTTTTCCTCAGGGCTCCTGCGTGGCAAATTATCAGTTCCTAGTGGGACCCGACCCTGCGTTACGGGCAGAGAGGGCAGTAATATACAAGTTATAATCAATAGGATCAGAGGCCGCATTTGGAGGGGAAAAACACGTTTTGGTGGACTCGACCACGTCATCTTATTGAGTACTTGATGTAGGCGCCTGCGTAGCACTCAAACAACTTAATGCTGTTCTCAGGTCATTTATGCAAATGCTCCTGCAACCTGGCTGGGGAGCTAGCGTACAAACTGTACTGGGCGGTTGTCGCGATGCCTCTCCCCCTTTCCCACTCCGGCTACCCAGCAATCTTCCCCTTTAGCCGCACCCCTTTCTCTCAACAACTTATTTCCATCCCGTCCCTATTGCAGTCCTCCTCATCACTGCGCCGCGCCCACGGCCAATGGTGAGATCTCACAAGCGCGACCCATTTGACTGGTCGTGTGGACACACAGTGAGTGAAGCACGGACAGGCGTGTGCGTCAGACGTGTCCGCGTTGTCACATCGACGAGTGCATACCCGCACGCTCAGGCGTACGCGCTCGACTGCACACTGAGGTGATGCAATCGGCAGCGTCCTCATCAATAATGTTGCAAAGGCAGCGTCAGCGAAAGCGCTATCTGCAAAACGCTGATTGTGACGCTCGAACAGTCGCAGACGCGGCAGCTCGGCCACGCCTAACTCAATTTATGCTGCTGGACTTGGCAATTTTAGTCGCCTGATGTTTGCTGCTAGAGGAAAGTGAGATTTGGTGTTTGGCCTCGCTGCGCCTGAGAGGACACCACCAAAGGAGAACTGTGTCCATCTATGACGAATGCAGTCCAGGATGCAGTGGCGGTCAAAACCGTAACGTATTCAACAGTAAAATGGCGAAAGATTTGGTAAAATACACTTCGTTATTCACTTTTCAGAGACTTGTTTTCAGTTGCGTTTCGAAGACGCGCTTCATCAAGGTCAGGCATATCGATCATGGGAGTTCCTACTTACCAGTCGAATACGACAACAGCAAGGCTGGGATGATAGGCCTGGATCCATATGCATTAAGGTGGCGACCTGAACTTAGACAGACATGCGAAGGCCTGTTATTACAGTTCTTGAAAGACGGCATCATTCGATCACTAATGCGTATTTCGTGAGCGAAGAGGGCGGAGAAGGAAGTGATATATAAACATGTTAATTAAATACGTTATTAAAAGACGATGGAGAAAAAATGACCGTTATCAAAGAGAGGCCGAGTGCCATTAGATGAAAATAATTTCATTATCGATGCAGCATAAAAACTGCACATTGGTTCGGAGCCAGTAGTTAATTTAGGGCAACTGATCGAAGAAAATGGTATTTCATGGAAGTAAAGTCAGCTGACTAATGGTGCTTAAAAGTTAGAGATTTTAGCTGTTTCAATAAATAATTCGGTACGTCTCTAACTTCTAATACTGGGCACAGTATTTAGTGGACGGAAGATAGTACAGGAAGTAAGATGTCTTTGAGGACTATTTTCCGACATTAAATTTCACTGACTTCGGGCTTTGGCTTCCGCGGCAGATGAAAGTTTTTCAAAAATGGAATTCATAAGTAAAGACATCCACAGGAAAGATCATTATCCATCAAGGCAGTAAAATAATTAAAAGACCATAATGGGCAACGACTACCTCAACCACAGTCCTTGATTTCTATTCTTCCGGCCCCATAGAAAACCTACGTATCCTACCATAACGCTTGCCAAAACATTTCTTATGGCTCGACAAGATTTCTATTTGCTTACGTCAAGAACCACTCATTTAGGTGTTATTTTTCAATGCCTCTCGATTAGTGCGTTATTTTCAAAAAATTTCAAGATTGCAACGATGAGGAAAAATGATGTACGGCAGGTGTATGTAATAAATACTTTACAAGTCACTGATAAAAATGTAGGGATAATGACTTGCAATCTGTTCACCTTTTACTTTTCACGGACAGATTTTCCGATTGACCGGTACCGTGACCGGTATCCCGTCTCAAGTGGAGCACACAGACAAACATGGTAATACGGGAGACCTGAAAAACTGCTGGATTTGCTGGTAAGAACAATCAGACACATCTGATCGCCTGTAACCCTAACCACATTGCCGATGTTAAGTCTGTGACAGTGTTTTCATGAAACTCTCAACAGGTTACCGCTATTTGTAGCAAAAGGTTTTCATTCCTCTACTAGTGGCCGCATGAGTGAATGTCTAGGCTTTCCATGCCTGACATACTATTATTTTTAATTCCAGTGCGTCGTCTATCATGATTAAAATGGCGTTTTCTCGGAAAATGCCTAACTGCGGCGCAATTAAACAAGCTGAAAGGCATTCTCAAGAACACGAGCGGACTTCAGAAACTTGATACATTTTTCCCACCAAAGATAATCCCAGTTGGCAACTATCCGACCTTCAACCGATTTCCTTTCACATTTCCGGCTAAGATGTTTTAAATATAGTACACCATTTATATTGCCAGCGCTCTCTGAAAATTAACCACTTCTTAAGCAGACAACTGCCCTAGAACCAGTCCAGGAGGTAGTTTTATGACACAGAAAGTACGCTAGAATTTCCAACAAAGATATATTTCCTTGTTTTCAGATTTCTTCGTCCTATTTTTGCGCGGGAACTGCAAAAGAGGCCGTTTTGTTCTCCGGAAAGACAAAACCGATGGTTTGGAAAGTTGCGCAAAACCATCACTGCCTAAGGAGGTATTTGCAAGTGTTAATTACTTTTACAGTTCTTTATAAGCAGAGCTCGCAATACTGTCCCTGGCGATAAATCAAACGAGTGAATAAATTTAAGACGTTTCTTTGCATGGCATGTTATACAACGAGTTCTTATAGACCGAATTGGAACTTGGGAGGAATATTTTAGTTTGAGGATAAAGATGATCGTTTCGTAGATGATTTAAGGTTCTGTTGTAAATAATCACAACTAGCATTTGCATTTTAGTGAAAACACGTACACTTTATTGTGGCTGATGCATCTTCCCACTCTTTGATCGTAGAGTAACAGCAGCATTCGGTATGCATGCCTAACCGTCCTTAAGTATTTTCTCCTTAACGACTATCCTACTTTGATTAAGTTATTGAATTCTTGAAATATTCTCCAGAGTTGAAAAACGAAATCCGTTCCTATTACAAAAGGCTATGAAAATGGGAAGTTCCTAAAGTCATAAGGCAACATTTTTTCAAAGAAAAGAGTAACCAACCCTTTTGACTTCCGGGAGTATTCATCGTACTAAAAATGACAGTTCTACAGAGTAACCGCTAAACAAAATACTGAACCCGCAATTCGAGTGTTTCACAGATTATGTTTTCAATTTGGTGGCACGAACGTCCAGCTTAGGATGTGCACCAATAGCCACGTATTTGGAGTCAACGACTTGTTAATACTGGGACGCATCTTTTCGGACTATATGACTGCCGTTTTCAGTGTGTTTTGCCGTAAGGTTATTTCTTCTGTGTTGTTTCGCATGAAATATGCGAAACTCCACTTGAATTTTATGAAAGAGATATTTGTAGGGTTTCTTCTTCAATTCACCAATGTTTGAGATCATAGACTGGTTACAATGCCCAAGTCAAAAACCACTTCTTAAACAGACAAATGCACCAAAAACGGTCCATATGGTAGATTAAGCGCATACCAGGCTATCAACTGAGATCGTTTATGTTTGCTAACCTAGGCACGCACTTTATTTGTCCAAACATGCGCAGGTAAGTTTCCCGGCTTCAACTTTCTTAAAAATTGGTAAACAGTGATGCAAAAATGCTTCTAAAGGGTGCTTTTTAGTAGTGTTGTGTGTATATGCGTGTGCTTTTATCAGAAGGGGAGAAATAGCAGATGAGAATCCGTCAAATTTGGCTTTGCTGCCTGTAACTGAGGCAGACGACATATTATTACACCAAACGCAACGGACACGCTTCTGGCCTATTGTCACGCACAAAAAGATGATAAATGCTTAATAAGCAAAGGCGTTTGGGTGATCCTTCTGTTTAAGCAAGGATTACTTAATGTAGGGGAAGTTGTTTGGTAGAATATATTAGTAAAAAAATACCGTAAAGAGAACGACTCCAACAACTTAAAATTACGACGGTGACTGTTTTTAGGTATGTCAGGGGTTTATGGAGGGCCTTGTATGTAGCAACGTATGTTTGTGCTCTAACAGACGGTACAGTTTAAAAAATACATTCGACTATGTCGTCCAAGATACGTTACAGGTGTTCTTAGGTTACAATTGTCTTTTAATTTTTTGAAAACAAGAACTGTTCCGGATTCGACCTCAAATAATGCGATTGCTATATCTAGTCACAGCGATGTACGCAAACCGTGACAAACTGTCCCTGAACTCATTACTTAAATATGCAATTATTTAAATTTTGCGTCCTACTAAAGTTGTAGTTCAATTAGTAGGACCTACTGCAATGGACATTTGCGAAACTTTGACAACCCAATAGCACAAATTCTTGCTATAGCCTCAAGAAATTTCATCTGAAATTCTCAAGCCTCCTCCGATTGGAAAGGATTCTCATGAGTGGAATATAATAAAGTCTATCAGGAAGCATAGTCCTATAATATTTTGGTCACGCAAGAATGTAGGTTTTACATCGAGTTCGTCAATGACGACCTGCAACAACTATGCGTAGAATTAGTGACTACTTCAAAAGTATAAGTCTTTCCCACTGGCTGGTGATGCCCTTAAAAATTCAATTATGTTTGTTAAAAAGCATTAAAAAAATTCCTCTCATACACTTACTTGTGGCAAAGTATGATTTAAAGAGGCTTTCGATTATGGGATGTTTTCAAACTGCCAAGTGTGTGTTTATGCAACGTCACATTTGTAATTTTTTCACATGCCGCTTATAAAGTACAGTCAGTGACCAAAAATTTGGAAATACGTCTTCGACTATGAAGGATTACTTAAACAGAGTTGTGGAAATGGTTATCTATGACCTAATCATGTAATATGTTAGACTCGACAGGAAGCGTCTTTTGAATTTCATTCTTATTGGCCACTACAAAAACCACACTTGGTAAAACATGACAGCTTAATTAGTACTTATTTTCTTTATCGATTTTCCATGCCCTTGAAGACAAACTATTCTGCAAAAGGATGCCAAAAATATTCCTTTACCTTTCGGTAACCTCTTGCAACTTCTTTAAATTTTATGCTTGAAGAAAGAGTATGTTTTGGCTTCTAAAAATTCTAATTATGAAACTTTTACGGCTGTGTAGTGTCTGTTCGAATAAAGTCGTGTCTGTATTTCTTATGGTGATTCTTACAAGGTACATAACATAGCTTACATTAGTTGTAACATTTTATGGAACTTGCTAGGTATTTTCTTGGTGACTTAAGGAAATGTATGCTTTTCCTTGCACGAAACGTAAAAAGCCTGAAGATTACAGTCCCTAAACAAAAATGCGGTAGCAACTCAGGTTTCAAATTTAGTTAGGAATTAAGACATTTTAAAAACCAAAAGATGCCATTTAACTATAAAACTTAAAGGAAGAAAGATTTCGTGCCGAAAGACCATTGAGTATTATATATAAAATTCTTTTTTAGAAGAACGTTTGGAATTACAAGGGCTTAGAAAACTGATAATGAAAATGCCTACCAAGTAAGTATTCATTTATATTGAATGCGATTTTTTTGAGTAACCAAAAACGTCATTCAAAAACCAGTACAAACGTCTGGAACATCACAGGATAAACAACATCACATCCTTACTTAAGCAATCTCTCTTTATCAAAAAGACATTGCTGAATTTTGGTTAGCACTTTACGAGATTGGTCACTGGCTGTATGCAGCACGATCAACATTCACTAAATACTGTGTACTGCACTTGACGTTCTTACGGAACATAAATTTATGTGCTTTCCTAAACACTCATAGTATGCAACATACTGTGTGCAGACACTACACCCAAGGGTAGTTTGTGGTCAACAATACTCAAGTATAAAAACCGTTTTGTTAAATTTTAAACACATACTTATTTGAAGCAAAACGTTTGAAAAACCCTAGTTTGACATGATCGACATGAGAGGAAGAGCAATTTCGTTCATGGTTTCTGGCTAATATGCATGATTTTTCAAGGGCATCGACGATTGATGGAAATCATTCATATTTTTTCTAATATAATTTTATACACTGTCGAAAAATGGTTTGTTCACCAACCGGTATCCGACACAGACTGTTAACATACGGCATATGGCTATTGTGCTTATCTCAGCGGTTTTCTATCCGCCGTCAAGTTGGAATCTACCGAGACAGCCCAACTCATGAAATGCTGAGATCGGCATCATAGACGGCAATGCGACAGAGGTCTGGTACGTATATTTTAGTTTACTAGATTGACCCGAGGCAGAGACAAACAAACTATGTTGACGGCAAAACTCAAAAGCCATCGATGTCTAATGATTTTAACGACCGCCAAATTCAGACAGCCACCGATATGGAGATCAATGACAGAGTCCATTTATAACAAAGTATTCACCAACATTGTAAAGGATGCTTAGGTTACAGCGAAATTCCTCGGCATCGACCAGATACTTTAATGTTGTAGGAAAATATTTCTGCCTACTGCTGAAAGAGAGCTTAGTTCAAATTAAACTTACGAATTTATTCTAATTTTTAAGCCACAGTCATTCTATTTGCCTGCTGCCTTCGATGCATTTTTCCTGCTAGCATTTCTTACCAAAATAATCCATCCCAAAAATAATCTATTTCTGTTAAACAAAAGTCCACGACAAGGCAAAAAGACTTCATTGCGGTAAAAGGCAATGTTATGCTCGACAACAATAAGGATCAAACCTCCACAGGTGACTTGGCGATCTCCAAGTTAAGATCTTAGCACACTGAAATTATTATACGTTTTGTTCTTTTGCTATGATATCACAGTTTCATTATTGACTGTGGGAAAATTCAACCTAAAAATTGACCTGTCATAAAATTGTTTTTCTTTTTAGTGGTTTACGATCAAACAAATTATTTTTTGTATAATAAATAATAATGCATGAACCAACATGCGTTTTTACGGTCAGTTTTTAAAACCGCACAATTCTTGTGGATGCAGAGTGAGCGTTACTTATGTCGAACGGATTTTAACGCGAGTTTCATGACCTTTATTCCGGTCGGTCAAGAACTATATGGCCCGAGGAGGACAAGAAAATAAAGGGCGCTCAGACCTGGAAAAACCCATCACATAGTTATTGATAGTACGAGCGGTTTATTCGAATTTCATATTCATTGAACAACACTCAAAGAAATATCGGCCTCGCTGACCAGTAGTAAAAACCATGGGGATGAATGCAGTTAGTTGCTCTTTTATTGGATGCAGTTGAACGGCAAAATAAAAAAACTGGAGGTAATTTGAAAAGGAACATGTTATTTGTCTCTCAAAAGTCCTACGTTCCAAGATGACATTGACACGTTTGCAGGCGGTCTGTCGCAACAAATTAACCGAGTAAGGAACTTCCTAAAAGAGATCATACTTTGAGTCCCTTTTGGGCTTGAATACATTTAACTGTTTGCTTTACTTAAGATATAATTTGATGCGATTGAATTTTACTAACTGAGTCTGCAAGAGCACCTAAGAAAACCATATAGTCACAAGTACAACAAAATTTAAACATTTCATCTGAAATTTACTTTTATATCCAAAAATTAGCTTTCTCTTCTTTGTTATAAAACAACAGTAACAAGTGCATTTTTTCCAGTCGAAACAGACCGCATACATACGTGATTTTGCCTGCTTTCTATTTTATATCCCATACTATTCGTGTTGGCGACTTCGAAACCTCAAAAATTTTCCAACTGGCATTTGTGTCTGTTGGCTCCATCAGTTCAAAAACGTTAACCAAAGAAGTGGGTTTTACTTATCGTCGATTGTTATGTAAAGCCCACGTGTTATGTGCAGTTGGCGGTGTCGACCTGTCATAAGCCTTTAAAAGACTTGACAAAAGCACCCAAACAAGCTTATTAGACTTTTCCAACAGGCTTGTCAGACTGGATTCGTTTGTTCTCAGTAATTGCATTGTATCAACATCTTACTGCACCTCACGTCGACTCTGAATGGATTCATAATCGAGTTGCATAATTAGATTCTGTAAGACAAATTAAATTTAAAGCTTATTTTGGGCGTGAAATGGGAAGTGGTCTTGCAAGCCAAGATCTCCCAACTTTTATCGCATATAATAGCTCAAAACCTTGGTGAGTGTCCCGAAGAATTTAGTGACCGGATGAGACAACTGCAAAGAAGGGTTCATTTGTGGTCTGAGTCACTAACGATGCCCGCATGAAGACCGACAGTGCGTCGGCTAGTAAATGTGTTGGACGAATGGCTGTAAAGGCAGAGTGTATTCACGTATGCGGTTGTACACAAATCCTTATTTCAACCCGGACGTTTTCCTGAACATTTTTAACGTTTTTAAGTAAGTTCGGAAGGCATTTTTATCATGAACTAAATGATTTACAGGTAGTCTGAAATTTACAGTGTCCAGATTTTACCTCAAAACCTCTTCAGAGGTAAGCATTTACTTTGAAGCATTTTTCCCAGGTATGGATTGAAAACAAGCATGTACAGCAGAATGTATTGGGCCAATAAATTTCGTGACTGCTTTTCAACTGCAACCCGTCTCTGCATAACATAGGTAACGAATGAAAGCGCACAGCAGTATGAAGTTGTACAGAATGGCAGTGCATAAGAGCAAGGTCAAGGTTTAAGGCAATGAATAATCAGACAAGACGTCCACATAAGCATCATACAGGAGAAAGGGAGACGAAATGTTAACAACAAATCACAGTCAGGGGAAACTAGAGGCGTGAGATTACCAGGGCAATTGCAGATTGATCACGTGATCTAACTGCTTGCACAGGTCAGGATTCTCCCTCCGTATGTGAGCTTCTTCCAAATAACGCAAGGTTCGAGTTGTATGCGTTCGGACAAGTACTCGAAAAGATACTTTAGGGTCGACAACATGACCGATATCTAACAGGTGTTTCGTTATAGACGAACGGGGGGTTTTGTTTTCCTGTTTGAAAAGCCACTTAGGCAAATGCTCAGCGGCCCTGCTTGCCAATTGCCTTTGCGTTCGCCCAATGTACTTGCATCCGCAAGTGCATGTGAATTCAAACACACAATTTGGGGTGGCGTGCATTGGCAAGGCATACTTTGCCCGGTTAATTGGAAGGCTTTTTGTGGGACTGATGAAGATAAGCTCTGCTGCGTTGTACGTTCTTTCTATAGTGTAACGCAAGCGTCGCTTGATTGTGTTTGAGACGTTGTCACCCTTAAAAGGTAGACATATTATAACGGCCTTCTTCGGAACGGACTGTTCCGTCAACTTTGGCCGTAAATGGTTGCTGTACTTCTGAATGAAGCGTGCAGGATAACCACGACTAAGTAAGGCTTCTTTGATTCGGACAGTTTCTGTATCTATAGTCTCCCTGGAGCAAATATTCCTCGCTCTTTGAAAAAGAGTAAGTACTAGATTACGTTTCCATTGTATTGGCGCAAAGCTTTTAAAATGTAAGTATTGCCCTTTCCATGTAATCTTCTGGAAGACGGAGCGTCTTATTGAACCATCATCCTCTCTAAACATGGGGACGCCCAGTAAGGGTAACTTGTTACACTGCTCCATTTCCATCGTAAATTTGATTTAAGGATGCAGATTATTCATCAGACAAAATAGGCCGGAGGCGTCTTCCTTGTTGTCAACAATCGTGAATATATCATTTACGTATCTTCTGTACAATGTTGTCATGTTTAATTCTAATGGCACCTTTTCTTCTAGGTAACTTATAAAAACATCGGCGAGGGTTGGCCCGAGTGGACTACCCACTGCGACTCCGTCAATTTGTCTGTAAAGTTCCCCATTAAACAGAAATTGAACATCTTTGGTGCAAAGTACTAGCAGATCTCGTAGTAGTTCGGGGGAGAGTCGGGTTTTGAACGCATGGGCGCATATAACATCTATTGTTTCATCCAATGGTACATTGGTAAATAAGGATTCCACGTCTAAAGAGATCATACACTTGTCGGCGATGTTCTGGTCCTTAATTTCTTCAATGAAATGAAGACTGTCTTTTATCGTGTAGGTGGAAAACAATTGTCGAATTGGTTCTAGCTCCTTGACAAGCCATTTTGCTCATCTGTGTGTAGGTGAATTAGACATAGAAACAATTGGCCGTAAAGGTGTGTCCTTTTTATGCGTTTATGGTGGACCATATAGTCTGGGGCTACGTATACCTCTCGGTTTTAGGAGAAGGGCGGTTTTTAGTATCGATCAGGTTTTTGTCCAACAACTTTTGAACCTTTTTCCAGACTGAGTCTTCCAATGTCTTGGTTTCCTCTTTCCCAGACGCCTCTAGACGAAATTTGCTCTGATCATCTAAGATGCACTTCATTTTCCTTACATAGTCCTTCCGGTTAAGAATAACAACTCCATGGCCTTTGTCAGGCTTAGAGATTATTATTTGTTCATGACGTTTCAATGCGGATAAGGCAGCTATGTAAGCATTTCCAACAATTAATACAAAACACATAATATCCCCAAGCGCATACTTCGGATATTCTTTCGAAATATGATGCGATGGTGCTCATGTAAATATAATTTGTTTTATAAATGACTATTTATGCTCCTTACCAAATTTAAATAGAACCTTTGGCTTTGCATGGATGCATTTTCGTGAATATTTACATGGAATATATCGTAACTAATCTACTCTGCCCAACACTGACTACTGCAGTAATTTGTGGTGGCCACCAGCTCTCGATCAGTGGGTGCTTACGCAATTCCTGGGATGATATCAGTGATAGTTCCTGCCCCAAGCGCCACGAATAATCTAGTTACCGTCAATAATTTTATGAAACGTTGGAGAAAATGAATTTGCAAAGACCAGGAAACATCTGCATATAAAGAGCCACGCCGCTGCAATTTGATGGCATCCTGTGGTCTAAGCTCAGAGCATCAAAACCTGCAGTGGTGCACGACTGTAGTCTTTCGGGTTAATTTTAATCGTTCATGCCTTCAAAACTAAAGAGAAAATTAAGCCCTATGGCAGGGACTAATTATGCGTCTTGAGAGGTATACTAACTTCAAATGCTAGATACTCTCTTTAGAAGTACTCATTAGGATCACATTCTATCATCAGGGTAAGAAATCAGGTATACTATCTTAAACTAAAGTCAGACGAAGTTAACTCAACCAGTCAAACTCGTGGCACTGGTATTAACATTGGGCATAGGACTTCTTTGAATGTTTTTTTTAATATCGCATGACAGTGAGTTAAGGAAATGCTCGCTGATTGCACAAAAACGGAAATTACGAAATACAGATCACTCAGGTCAATTGTTTGCTAGACATTCGCAAAATATCCGACTTCGTAATCCAACGGAGAGGTAATCATGAAGTCGGCACTACGAGCATAATTTCCAAAAGTACTCGAACGTTTGGAAAGACATCGTTTCCGGCACCAAAGAACTGCCGATTTCAATCTAGTATAGGGCATTTCTGGCGCGAAGCGATTTCTCACGTAAAAGACTTATCTGCCCTTACCTGAGCCTTTGCAGAATTATGCTAACTCTAATTGCCTTCTCCAGGTAGTCCAACAAAACATTTCACCTCACACGTTAGAAATGTGGATGCCGATTCCATTCCGTTCTGTATGATATGTGCCTACTGTTTCTTATGCTTAGGCCATAGGATATAAACGCTCAGATAGGCCAATACGTCCTGTACTCCTGCTATAACTGATGAGGTGAATTAACTGAAGTCCAGTCGTGGACGTGGTCAATTAATTTACTTTCATCAGATCACAAAAGTCTTAGTCACTCTCACATGCCACCTGGTTATTAAACCAAAATTGTGTACTGGCAACCAATAGGAATTGAGTTAAAAATCAAACAAAATAAGCGAGTGCTGATGTATGCCTCAGTGTTCACGATGAGCAGAAGAAAACAATATTCGATGCTTTAGTGCCGTAAGACTACAGACGCCGAGACTGGGAAAAAACATCATAGTCTTATCAAACAAAATATTTTGACAGCGAAAACTTGATGCACGCCGACTTAAACCACTTCTAGACTTCGGTGAACTGAAGAGGATAGTGTCCAAATCATCAAATTTCTTGGCAGTTCTCAAGGCCACCCTTATTTCTGTTCCGGAAAACCAAAAATTATGCGAAAGCAGTAAACAAACGGTTTATCTACTTCAGCGTCATAAGTAGCCCTTCTTTGGTCGGTAAATCGGATTGGTTACGCTGAAGAAGCTGCAGTAAGTTCAGTGATACTGCTCAAGCGTAGTCAAGTAAATCTGACCAATAGCGCATAAGTGTCTAGAATTTCGGGTTTGCCAGAAAAAACGGATGCCAACATTTTAAATGCAATACAAGAAGGCCTTGAGGGATGACTTTCAATCCAGAAATCCGTTGTAGTTTACTGTAAGACCTGGTGTCAGAAGAACTTTTGATTCTCGAAAGGACTGACGCTTTTGACAAAATCAGTGCAGTGTTTACAATTTTCTGTGTGTATACGAAACATAACGTTTTCGCACTTTTAAAGCAGTTGAATATCGGAATCAGCGAAACCGCCATCATACGCCCTCGCAATAATCTCAGAACTATACGCCGCTCAACGAGGACTGCAGAGTAGACTGACTATTGTCATTAAATATGGATAAATGAGCATTTAAAGTGTGAAAATGCTCTAATCGAGGCAGTAAGGTGAGTATTTGAGAGAATGAGAACTGACGATGCATAATTAAAGTCTAGGAAACCTGACTCTGTCACGATAATATTGCTCAGCCAGATTATCGGGAACTGTCGGATTGTCACCCTCACGGGAAACAGATAACATCGCGCAACACTGCTAAAACAGAGAGAACGATGACCACTTTATTTGGGACGACTTTATCATTTAGGACTGCCGTGGACAGATTGTGGTGATGTGGTCGAACTGCTCCTTTTTGTGTTGGCATTTTGCTGTGAATTCGAAGAATCCCCAAAGAGCACATTTCTATTTTTGGGACTTAACTATTGGGACTTAACATTACCAAGTTTGTTACTGAGCATTTTCAACATCCCTTTTAATGAAAAATGGATCCGAAGGCACAATGAAGTCTTAACATGGTTGGCAACAATCTACATGCTTTTGCTCTCCACTTTTAGAAGGACGTCATTTTTTAAAATGAAGCGAATTACATTTAGGGCCATCTGTTTTAATAGAAGAATGTGCAAAATGCATAGCAGAAATGTCCAGCTTCTATATCTGAATTGCTCACACTGATGTTTAAAATTCACATCCAAAGCACAACAAAGTGCCTCGTCCGCAAATTATAAAAGCAAAATAGTAACTTAATCGCCCGGTTACTTTTCAAATTTGTAACAGAATGCTGTATGAATTGGAATGATAACGATTTGTTTATGGTTAATTTTGTTCGCTGGTGTGAATTGCCTACTTGGGATAAATCTAATCGAAAGTGTTCTTATTGTTGATAACAATGCCTGCATAGGTCGGCCAATGCGCAGGCAATATGCTGTGCTTTTTATGTTTGCACCGCAACCCAAGCCTCACGAAATAAAATTTATCCTCCTTAGTAACTAGGAATATCAGAAAAACGATAAGGTTCTCGCAGATAGAAGAGGGGACCGTGAAAATAGGGGGAGAACACCAACTATGTGCTACCGCGGCGATCACCGCCGCTTATTTAATACGGCCAGTCAAAGAACCTGTGAGCATGCCAATCAGCATAAATGACAAAAATCAGCAAACGACGAGTGTGCGATTACGACAGTTGTCAAGAATGCATAAACCTACGAAGCAAGGGTCAGTAAGGTACTAAGTTGTGAGTAGGTTCCCGTTTGAAGAATCTGTTACCCAACAAAAGGTTACTAGGTATAGTAATAATTCGACAAGGATGATTTTGCATGCCACTGAAACAGACAACAACCGCCTGCCAACAGAGCTACCAAACCTTAAAGTGGTTTGTCGATCGGGTCAGCTCGATCTTTCTGCCACTTTATTCTGCCCGGTACGATTATCATCAAGCATAATCTAGCCATTCTCTTTGATATTGTGGATTGTAATCCCGCATACACCAACCTATGTGGAAAAAGAGTGTGAGAATTCTACAATACCTATCTTCCATTGATGGAATCGAAAAAGGTAGAGGAATCACCCGAATGTCTTTGCAGGCTACCAATTTGGAACATGTTCGCCCCGAGGCAGTTAGAAGCGTTCGTATCTTTAGATAGCTGGCCTTTATCCCCCAGAGGGTACTTTTACTTGTCTAGATTGCAGCCCGAAAACAAGTTGGTAATTCCAGAGTTTATAGGTAGCCGACTGATTCGTGCACCTCGCCCGGCGAAATACGACACCCTGTTTGCTAATGCATTTTGAGCTAGCAAGGTAGCGTCACCAGCATCGTCAAAGTCAGTCGGCTGGAGCGCGTGGACAGATTCGACACCGCCAAAATCGCATAGGACACTTTTGGCAATCCAGTCGGGTGGGCGACGAATTTGAATCCAATAAGGTGTTAAGCCGAAGATCAGATGATCGTATAGACCAGAAATCGGTCATTATCGAGGTGGTAGTAGGTCACGATCATGGCGAGGATTACTACCAACATGATGTTCAGCCTTATTTTCCGCCAGAGGGACTCGTTGTTAAAGAAAATTAATGTCGCTGAAGACTCGAGAAAACGGATTGCTATCGGCTGCTGGTGGCCATGGCAGAATTCCAGATAGCCCAGCTGTGTTCATTTCTTGTCGGCAAGTCCGAGTTCATTTCGAAATGAGAATTAATTGGCGCTAGCTATGGGGCCAAAACACTCTTAAATAAACTGAGGGTACCAATGACAAAGACTTTGGAGCAGCGTCAGGGAGACATATACCATAGTGAATATCACACTTTGCTTCATCCTTATGCTTGAAGAAATTCACAAGGACGATCTAATCCCAATCATTAGGGGCAACCTCATCCTCCGACTCGTGACATAGACAGTCGTGGCACCCCGTTACAACGCAGACTGAGTATTACAGCAATAATTAATTACAAAGGAAGCAGTCAACACGAAACTTGTAAATGGATAAAACTGCAATTCAGAAAGAGAGGGTGACGATTACTCGAAAGCATCGGGCCAGTGCTAGGTCCTGGCCGATCTGTCAGCGATTTAACAGTCACTCTCATTGCAAAGAGAATCAGTCGGTGCATAGAAGTTGCGAACACATTGGAGGGCATTATGGTGGATTTTTCGGGTGCTACAAACGTTTGAGTTTTACTCAATGGAGGTTGCAATTTTCGCCAAATTTTTACGGTCATATCCAGCCCATATGTCATTTATTCTCTGGGGTTGGCGAGAGAAATCGTCGGTACAGGATCTAGATTGAGTTATTTAGGTAGACGAAAGTAAGGTCCTTAAACTCACACTATCATTCCAGTGCTATTAAATGAATCAGAGAACCTGCTTTTCTGCCTTGAAAACTAGATAATAAAGTTTTGACCATGTGCTACTGTCGTCTCATCTAAGTCGGCGGGTGAGCAGAGAGTACCGGCATTACTGTTTTGTTGTAGGCTGCTCGGAAACTGATGCTGCAGTGTACAGGAAATTGGTAATGGTGCTCCTAGGAGACCTATTCGATTGTGTGTCAGCCAGTCAGTTACCAGCTCCCTCGCACTCAGTCAATTACTAACTCGTTTGCTGCGACCGTTTGTTAGGTGGTCGCTACGCCACGTATTCCAAAAGACTACTGTAAGTCATTGTGACATAGTTTGAAATGGATTTGGAGTCAGCGATATATATTTCTCGCAGGTCTGAGTCCATGATTCAGACTTCGGACAATCAAAAAGCGTCTTCTTTGCACTGAGAAGGAAAGCGCGGTGTCAGCCTCTGAGCACTAGGGTCCGGGAACTTTTCAACATTGAAGCATTCAATATCAAGTGTAACTTTTTGATTGATGCGCCCATTCGCATATTAGGCCCCTGTCGCAGTGGACCGGGCTTGTAGAACACACTGATTTCTATGGATGCCGTGAAATAAACGGTTGTACTCTGAGATAATATTTTTTCGAGATTTCCATAGAATTTTCAAAACAGACGGGCACTAGGCAACCGCCAAAGCTTGTATATCTTGAAGCTCTGCCTATGGACTTTGCTACAGAGCATTGATTTGCATCATTTTCGTCACCCGTGCTTCCAGTTTTCTATAAATCAGCCGAAATTTCAGAGCATAATGCCCCACAACCCAAATGCACGTTCGTAACAAATTTACGACTGTCTGTTCTCAAGACTATAAAGCCAGCTTGTCCTTCAGCTAACCTTAGCTTACGACCACTCTACTATCAATTTTCTGAGAACACGCCCTTTGGTTAGCAGTTATTTTAATTAGTAAGAGCTGATTCTCGGAAAGACAAGAACGTGCACCTTCAAATTCAGGAAACATTAGAGACCATCAAACCATCAAACCGCTTCTTGAAATGGCTGGTTGGCTTCCACGGTGCGTGGATGACCGAAAACATATGATTTGCATGCTGTTTCTAAAACTGCTGGGGACTACTTACTCCGGCAAAATTAACTGACTACTAAAAATAAGAAATGCACTGAGGGACAATAGTTGCACTTCTGAATTAATGTTGCATAGAATTCCAAACACATCTCACTGACAGCGAAAGGAAGCGATCGTCCGAAAGAGACACTCGAGTCAAATGACAATCTCGCCGGCGTTAAAACAACTATCTTGGATTGCGGTTTCAAAATTCCTGGTATTTTTGTTTCTAAGTGTGTTAGAGTTAGAACAAGGCTAGTAAAGACTTAGAGGACCATTCATTTATGCATACACTTTAATGATACTATTATAAGTAGCAAAGTAAATCTACCACATACCATCAGGCCTTGTTACGACAATGGGGTACTCATATGCCTTCCCCAGTCCGCGAGCATTTACGGCAGCAACAGATACTTTGTACGCAACGTTCGGCTGTAGGGCGCCGATTGTTGCGGTATAAAGTTGAAGGGGATCAGCTGGGTTGACAAGAACGTTGTGTGAACTGCCTTGATTTGTACCCTCTCCCGTGGCCAGCGCAGGCGACCAAGAGACTTTGAAGTGGCGCACTTCTGATAGACGCTTCTCTGGCGCCAACCAGGTTACCCTGATTGTTTGTGGGTCTAGCACTGTAATATCTTTCCCTCTTGGACTGTGCGGGACTAAAATGCAAGAAAATAGTTCCATACATTATCTAGAACGCACTGCTACCTATATTCATAAAAAGTTGCAACACAAATTAGACAAACATGGAAGTCATTGTTACGACGTTAAGATAGTCATTGTAGAGAATAAGACGATAAATTTTGACAGACTATTCGACATCGGAGGCATAAATGAGTCTCAACTACCGAAAAATGTGAAATCCGATAGGGTCGAAAGCTAAAATTAATGACGTGAGCAGTATTCAGCCTTTTTAAAACCAACGGAATTTTGGGGTTGGCTGAAGACTGTGGATGCATTATTTTCCACAACAAGCATTATAATTTGAAACATGATGTAAGGTCGTGTATAAAATCGTGGGACATATTTATACAAGTACTTTCGGATATGCTGGTCTGGCAAATCAAATCGATGCGTTGTGAGGAAGATTTTTCGTGCGTAACTGCTCCTATTTTCTTGAATGAAGCCGAGATAAATATAAATAAACGGTAGCGTTTTATTTTCGGATCGTAGCCACCCGGCAATATGTTAACGCTCACCCTCGCCTAAAGGGACCAGACACTGATCCCATCCTATGTATACTGGTGTTGAAGATATGATAACGAAAATCTCAATTAATTGCATGGGTCACCAAATAAGACGAAAAGGGGAATTGCATTGTACCTAAAGATTGATTCGGTCACGAAAAGATTTACGAATTTATGACTACTGATCATTTGTAAGTAAAATATATGCTGTAGATTTTAGTAAGAAATTTAATTCTATCCCAAGCTGTTTGACTGTGCACGCCATCAAGCGACGGAGGTGCGGATTGCAAGGGTACAAATGTCCATATGAACTCAACATTATGTTGTCTAATTAAAACCTCCCAGAAAGTGAGACAGATGTGTGACCACGTGGGGATGAAGGTGGACTAAAATGAATCCTACGGCAGGTGGGACCACCCAAGGACAAGTCACCGTAGCGGACCTCACGCACTTGAGCACGCGTACACTTACACAAGCAACCCTCATAAAAGACCGACTTTAATTACCATTTCACTCTTCTCTTCTGCCCCCCCCCATTCGACTCAGCGACTTCGATCCAGGGAATCACAACTAGGCCGAAAATCACCGAATTACACAGAATTCACTCTCTGCTGCTGTTGTACAAAAGTCCCAAAGTAGCACTTTAAAGGCACAGGAAAAGAGGTGGTTCGGAAAAAAATTCTGAACAAAAAACGCAAGGCAACTGTTAAGTGGCCGCGGACAGCTAATCTTAACGATTTTGATGGGCGAAACGCAAACGTAACCTAAAGGAAGTTAATGACAGTGACAGTTTTGAGACAAGTGTGGGCGCAGGTTAGATGGCAACTGAGCATATGCTCCCTTAGCGCTTGCTAAACATCATGGTATTCTAAAAACGGAAATAAGAAATCGTGTCAATTCCATCAGTCTGGAATATTTTGATAGCCAAGAAGTGTTGAATCAAGAATCTTTCTTTTAACTGTTAAATATTGGGCAAAAGATTGATGGCAGATCTTGCTGTTAATTATACAATGAACAAGACAACGACATATGCACCAAAATCCCTACTCCTAGTGTGTTTGATGTTAATGCAACTTCTATTAATGCCGCTTAACAATAGTAAAATTAGTGGTCCTTTGAAACTAGTAATATTGGTCTTTGGCAGACCCCTATTTTGTGTAAACCGAAAAATTTACAAAGGACAACTTAAACTTGTAAATAAAATAATATAGTTATTGTGTCGGGTATCAGTACGGTCTATAGCGATATTGGTACTATAAGTACTGAAGGGTAAGCTACGATTGTGGCTGGCGCTACAATTAAAAGCATGACCATAAACATTTACGTCTAGTTTGGAGATGCTACTGAAAACTGACAAATATACCACTTCAATCAGTACTACTATATATATAGCGTATTAAGAGGAATATTAGAGATTTCGTCGACGGCTTTAGTCGCAATAACGCGATTACTATACCACCAAGGATGTTTGCCAGGCTTGATTGACGTTCACATTACCCCTGCTAATTCTCAAGATAATATGTTAAGAGCCCACAATGCCCAGGTTAGTCATATTAGGTTCTGCATGAATTAAGAAAAGCAAATTAATTGAACCGTTCTGCTTGTTTCAAAAATTCACTTTTAGTTATAAGAACAGCAACATTTTAGGGTAAATTGTCCTTAATCACCGAATGTTTACACGAAGGAAAGAACAAAAATCGCTGATGGTGTCCTACATTGTGATCAGCTGGTCAAAACATTACGTTTTTGGGATAAAAGGCAAAAATTAGAAGACCTCATCGTTCACGGTATGAGAACAGAATCCGTTTTCTATTACCTAGACATTTCAGGTGCATGTAAGAGTTTGTTTTAGAGGCAGCTGAAATAACGATTGATGGACACTAAATACTAAATAAATGTACAGGCGTTTAAATAGACCACGACTAATCGCCCATAATAACAACGACTGCCTGCCAAAAATGAGTATCCAGGTATTAGTACAAAAAGTTTGCCTTTCCTGAGGTTTCCAATTCGACATTCAGACCAATAAGAGCAACAGAAACGAAGAAAGATGGGGAAGCATACAGGACATAACGACTACAGGGCGGATTTCCTGTTGCCGCGGCATCGTCGTTGATTGGAAATGCTATTTTAGCCATTACGGCAGTACTTAGTAACGGGCTGACAATGTGTCTACTTCTAAGGTTCAGTCAAAATTTATATCACGTGTATTGGGAGATGTTCTTGCGTTAATTGTATGGGCTTTGGCCAGGAAGTCTCCACTGAGGCAGCATTTGGGGGCTGCTGTCTGGGAGAGTGCCGTCCTCGTTAAAAGTAGAAGTGAGGCTACATTGTTTTCACTTGGCCGCGGCTTAAGATTTCGCACCATACTTCCTCATTTTGGAGGCCCGAGTCCTTTTGAGAGAGACAAAGGCCACACACGAACGGCCAGCGTTTCTTTGGTTATGTCTTTAATAATGGGTTTTGACACCCATCCGAAACGTCGGTAAATTAGCTCCCAGTGCTGACGACGTAAATCGACTTTTATCAGTTATGGTTTTTAATCGGGCTTTTTGACATCGACAACAGTGGTATATGCGGAAATTATGATAATATATGCAGCACAGAACTCCGGCATAAAGCTTGTTTTGAAGTAAAATATTTTATAACTGTTTGACCGAATGACCTGTTTTTCTCTAAATTATCAAGTGATAAAATGCACCAGCAATGACAGCTGGAAGACAGTTGTCGATTTTGTCTGCTCACCCAGTTCCTAAACAGCCATCAGTCACCGGCTATCCAGAGCGTACGAAATGCAAGCAGAGATAACTGACTGACGTGCACCATTTTCAGGTCAGTTTGGGGAGGGTATGCCATATAATCTGCCCTCTACTGCAATTGAGCCGCAAAATATTGTACAAATCTTCTTGCGTTAAATGACAGGCACTTCAGTGGACAGTTCTTTTTCCCCTCCTAATTATCCCCAAATGCAGCATGCTTAATGTCAGATTCAGTTACTTCAGAAGTTGGAGTATATCAGGTAAATTTGAAGCTTAAAAACTAGTCAATTGCTTTTGCTGTTCTAATCAGCCATTAGCTTATCACCGGCACCAATGAGTCACACAGGCAATCCAATTTCGTCTGTCAAATGCGCATAAATTTTGAGAACATATCATAAGGCTGACCACTGGACGTAGAAGTTGGAAACTCTTTCTTTTTGAGGCGTTCTGCATGTCTTAGTCTTTACAGTCTCCCTCGTCAGCTGTGAGACATTGTGGTGGCTTGTCGGTTCTGCTAACCTGAGGCTCTCAATTCACCACAGTCTGTCGAATAGCGTGCTCTAATTACAGGATTAAAGGTAACTGGAAAGATTAGAGAAATATAACAGGAAAAACCGAGAGCATCCTTAGGCCTTCTAAACGTGATACTTAAGCTTATATCACATAATCAATCAAATTTCATCGCAAAATGTAAATTTTAGATACCCGAAAGCTTCAAATAATAATGCGCGCACGTTTTCGATTATTAAATACGTGGAAGGTTTCGTCCGTGTTGAAATTCCACCATGTCAATAAAAGTGGTGTCTATCGGCTCAAAGTAATGCATTTTTAGACTTAAACTGGAATAGCGAGGAGCTATGAACCACTCGTCATTTTACACTTCAAATCCCCTGCTTGTTAAACGACGATTCACTATAACAGCTGCGAGATTGTAGAACAAAAGACGATTTTGTGTTTTCCATCCAGTTCTCTTGGACGTCCATCCAAAGAAAATTTCCGGACAACCACCCCACTTAAGTGCTTTTTCAAGGTGCCAGTGAATCATAGAACAAGCAATCCAGGTCTTATTCTAGGTAAGGACGTACCTTTGTGACTTTTAAAGACAAACCACCTTCAATGGAGAAGGCATCAAAATGATGCAGATTTGAGAGAGCTTTATCGACCTTTGTTAAACGAATGACCTTTTCTCCCCCTTTTGAGTTAAACAAACTGACTATAGTCACTGCCGACTTCTTACAAGTCGCAAAATGGCAATGGACTACTGGTGTAGCATGCTGAAAAAACCTATACTTACGCCAGCGACAAAGTTTCAAAAGTGGACTTCCTAACCACTCCCTAGTGGAAAAATAGATTAGTAATCCCGCACCTACAGCACAAGTTCAATCTACCCCCCCCCACAACCACACCCATCTGCCCAGTATCTCTCATGTGCCAATGCCCTGTCTAGTTCTACTCGACTGGCACCTCTTAATATGGCCTTTATGCGGCCTTAATTATGTGAGACCCAACATCCACCTGGTCCTACAGATAAACACAGGCGTGTTAGGCGTCTGCGGCCTCGCAAAGCTTGTTATCAACACTTATAACAGGCGTTTGGGATTTCACCTTTCTACCTTAACAAAAATGGTTTGAAATAAATGAGATATATGGTGCGTAAGTCCGCTCTAGCATAAGGAAGCCGGCGCAAAAGTCATTACTGCGCCTTCTCCGGGGGTGGTGTGTTCCGTTGTCTAAGCCCTTCGATTAGCAGCTCAAAAGGGGAAGCCTCAATTTGGGATGTTTAAAACAACGAACTGGTAGAAACTTTGCGCCGCTATGAATAAATATCATAAAGACAGAGTTGGAAGTTCTCAATGCCCTGAGAGATCAACAATCTTCTGGGTTGACCACCTTTGAATTCGACAGTACGTGACAATTAGCTACGTGCTGTGTTGGTGCATACGTCTGGTTTCTTAATCAGCATCTGAGATAATGTGTAAATCCACAGTATGCCATCTACTGCTTATTCCTCTCTCTCTCTCCTTCTTCTCTTCTCTGGGATTCCAGTCATTCCCTGCCACCCATGTCCGTTTTACCATCATGTTGTACTTCAATTCAAGTTGCGCCTTCCTCTCTGTCTCTAAACAGTCCCACACCAGACCTTGACTGACAGTCAACTACAAAAAAAACTTGAGCTTGATTGAAATAGTTACGGGGGGCGAGCGAAGGCAAGGGACATTATCGATGTGGTAGGAGCGTGTTAGCTAATTCAGTCGAGATCGTGCGCAAACGCGAAGCAATAAGTGCAACTGACCAGACCGGTCTGTCGACAAACTCGTCAAAAGACCATTGACGTGGCCCACCTTGCGTGTTCATGAGGACAGGGAAATGCAATGGTGTGAGGATATTAGAACCGAGGCGTGGAACAGAACCACACAGCTGCGCTGATCACCAAGTCCAAAAGGAGATAATAAACGGTGAACCAAATTTGCGCTTAAGTGGAAAAGGCTAGATAATCTGAACAATATAATAACTACTAAGGAAAACGTCTGCTGAAAGAAATAGAAGAATAAAATGACCATTCCTTACTTATATTCCGTCATCAATTAATTAAACTGATTGCCTATCCGAATGAAACATGGATTGGAATATGTGTATGACTGCTGCGAAGTCCAGCATCCAAATTCTGATTCGCGAAAGTAGGTCTCCTGTGATTACACACAAGACACGTTTAACTTAAATGATTTTCCTACTCAAAAGTAATCATTGTAGATTTCTGGTTTGCAATATTTTCAGTCATCAAAAGGGCGCATTTACGGCAGGTCAGGCAACTAAATTGTATGGAATATTTTGTATCTAGTTGGTTAACGTCTGGAATTCTACAGTTCTCTTCGCAAGTGCTTCCATTTCCCTTTCCCCTTCTGTAGTACTCTTTCAAACAAGATCCGTGTTCATTTTATTAATTAATTTTATGCTCTGAAGTTGAGCTTGAAATTCGATTTGTTCAAACAGTGACAAAGAGGTTCTTTGGCTAGGGTATCCATTGTTGAGAGTTGTACGTTTTCCATTATTTCCTATATTCTATCAGTAGGCCCGTATGCAAACTTAAATTTGTTTTCTTTGGCTTATACGCGTCACAAAGACTAAAAAATGAATTCAACAGGTTAATTTTGAAATGGCTGCAACTTACCTTTAAGCGTTTATTACTTTCCCTAGAGCAAACATCAAATTGCACCAACTATTACAAACCGAGAATGGGCGCTCATATGCGACTGAAATCCAGATGGGATTTATGTGTGATAAGCAGTAAAGTTAAGCCTACACTCACTAAAACCCTTAGGAAGAATGATGATACTCTTTGTTTCCATTCATGATGACTGGAAACAGTGTATTCACATAGCACCGAATGTAGTGCCACTGAAGATGAAGTAAGCTTAAACGCAGGTAAAATTTTGGATTACTGATAACTAACCACTTCATAGGATGTGTTTGGAGTGTTTGTTGGGGAATTTTAACTTTAGTCGTTATTGCTGCGACCAGGGTGGTACTTGAATGCATGGGAATTGCGGTCTACGTAAGGGACGTATCACAAAGGAGTGACTGCGTAGCAGAATTTAGAGCGCACCAAGGGAAATGGGTTCATGCTACATTGGAGAAATATGTCCGAACACCCGTTTTTGACAGTTAGTCTTCCGTTCCGCCAAGGCTGCTGTCCGACTAATATCTCGACTTAGGACTGCAAGTGCAACCTGTAACTTATGGTGTTTTTAAAAAGAAAAGCGCTTTTTATTGAACTAAAGATGCGCCTACCACCATTACAGAATTTTACAGATTTTTACAACGGTGACAAAAGCTGGAAACTGAAAAAAACACTTTCTACCACCAAAACGTGTTTTGATGTTGATGGCTTCGATTTCAACCCTGTTGACCTGTTTCAAATTCTTCCAAGACGTCTACACAATATATATATATATGTACAACGTACTCTATGACAAACTGGCTCGAAAACTTAATACACGCGGTGCGTTTTTAAAATGTGCGTGAATCGCCTAAACAGGAGTAACTCCCGGACCTCCTATCGCAGGGAGACAGCTCTATCCTAATTTTAACAAAAACTACCCGTTTGGGACATATAATGAGGCAGACTTTTTAACTGCTCTCTCTCTGTTGTCAGAAGACAGGCGGGGAATGGGGCTGGAGGTAGTGAAGAAGAGATTCCTCATTGACAAAAAGAGCTACTTCGGTGTACAATTTGAAGAGCATGGGTGTGGTCGGGCTTTCTCTATTCATGCGGACTAAGGTCATAGAGGGCTATTGTTGCCATCTTCTGCTTGGCACAAAGGACCTATCAAAACTATAAAATTTGCCAAGCAACAGAGGGAAGGGGGAGAAGATGTTTGCTCGAAGGAAGGAATAAGGTCCTTTATTTGATAACGGCATTTATTTCGCATACGCCCCCTATGGAACTGACATATGTCTTTTGAAGGAGGTAAGCAAAGAAACTGTTTAGACCTCTGTGTAGCCGACGAAGTTGGTATGAGGTAGCAGGGCAGGACCTAGTGAGATCCTTTATGTCTTGTTTGAAAATGATGGCCTACAACGTAGGCACAACAAGCGTATTTGACATGAGAATACCAATAAAACGAAGCTTGCAGTTCTTTCAACTTCGTCTTGCATTATATTAAAATTGACAGAAGAGTCCTGCAGCCCAGCCTTAGGGAAGAACGATCGACGTCTAATTATTTTAAAGGCAAGGTTCTTATTATTAAGCTTGACTGAATAAGGACATTTTGAGAACGGATGACTATGTCATGTAAGTTTAACGGCTAATCGAAAAATGTCTTTAAGTTTTCAGTAAACTTTTGGGAATCGCAAGTATGATTTATAGTAGAACGTTTGAAGGAAACGCTCTCAAATACTAATTATGCGAAGAAACCATTCGCTCAGAAAAAGAAAAGGCCATTTATGTCTCGGTTTCGAGGCACAATACAAATGGAAGCTATGCCTCAAATATTTACTACAAGGTCAATTTGTGCTCATTTCAGCTGAGGCGTTTGAGACTTGTACCGGTTACATCTTAAGAGTCATCAAAAACATATGGCAGAGATCTTATAACTGTCAACATTTTAACCGCATGCGTATTATCGAGGGAGCAGGCGAAAAATCGTTTCGTAATCCACCCCAAAAATAGACTAACGAGTTAAGGCGGTTTTGCATCCTAATAATGCGCATCATCCGAAGTATTTAACTAATGCCTGCCGCTCTAATCCTCTTATGGCAGCAAAACCACTTATTTACCGGGGTCAGCCGGGCGCAGCCAAAACGTCTTGTATTGTAATAACGACAGCTTTTACTTCTTTAACGTTCTTCGCGGACGGAATGAAAAAATCTAAACAGAACCCTTCTCATTTTTACAGTTGTTCTCCTCTCTTAGAAAAGATGTATCGTTCCTCATGTCCTTCCTCTTGACCTTGGCTTACTCATGTTACGACTCCTCAAAACTCATATTATGCTGCAACGGACATTTCTGGTTTATAAAGCTTGTGTTATCACTGTACTCTGTACACTATGCCGAAATTTTGAGTTCCAAAAGAATTAACCATCTGCCACAAAACGCCAAAAAATACATATCTGCTGCAGAACTATGAGGTAAACCACAAATGTAAATTTAAACCTCGAACTAAGCTCATTACATAGGTTAGGAAAAAATGTTATCTCGGTATGCGGGGAAAATGTTTGTCAAAATTAGACAAGATCTATAAATGAAGCTCGAAAGTCAGTTCTAGAGCCTTTGGAAGATCCAGTTGCATGAAGTCACTCTACTGCGCACGACAGGTTTTGACACCCAGTTATGCTACTTAGTACCCCAATAATAAACTAGTATTTTTGTCGGACAACAGTGCCTGTCTTGAAAGGCACATGCATGTCACACAATGCTCGTAGTTTCGGTGTTAAAAACCAAACACTTCAATAATGTATAAACCTAAACTTGTGAATTTGGGTTCTCATCGTTTGGAAGATCTAACGCTTCCTTGCATGGTTACCCAGGATTGGCAGTCGCCTGCCGATTTTTAATAACATTCCATTTTTAGTAAACCTTCCATTTCAAAAGATAGCTTGTTCTGGCTAGTGTCCTATCAAACGACTGCAGCCATATTAAAAGAACTATGTTTTATGTAGACTAGCAGATTAGAGTTGAAGAGCGAGAGCAAATTAATTTTGGTAGACGAGCGCAAAATAACTGCCTGCTTTGCGATTAAACTGTAAATGCTCCATTTTCAAGGTAAGCACTTTGCTTTATAGATGCTTTGTGAACAAGTGACAAGCACCAATAAACTGTAATTCCATATTAACGTTATTGACGAAGATGGCAATGCTTTCTTTCCTAAAAATACTTATTTGTCGACCAAATGGCGTTGGCCGTAACACATAAGCTGCCATTAAAGCATTTGTGCAGATAACAAACTATGTATTTTGAGGCTTAAATAGTTCATAGTACGAAGCTAAGAAGGGTCTGTTTTCTGCAGAACTGCCGCCAAAATAGGTTTATATGCCGATTTCAATGGCACGACGTATTTACCAGAATCGGGTATGAAATTTACAAAGAGCAGACTGTGTGTTCGCCGTGTGCATTGAAATGCTTCACAAAACTGCTCTGCAGAATTACACCGAATCGGGAGTTTTAAGCAAGAGTATGAGAACAGTATATGGTTACGTAGCCAAATAACCCTACGCACTACAATCACTTTTATGATTTTTTAACAATTTTTTACAATTTGACTTTCATCGGTTTAGGCAAGTTAGTCTTCTGTCAACGCAAAGTTTGCTTTAAATGGCAAAGCCTCTCAGGCAAGCCCACGAGCTCCCGCGCTTTGTGTTTGGATGATTGAGTTCTGGGCATACATCCAGACATACAAAGACAAATATACTTACATGGCCTGACATGCTACCGTCATTAGCAACGATACTCAATCCTTGGCTGGCTACGTCGATTAGCAAATAAGCAGTTATGCCTAAACCCGGGTCTTTCAAATGCTGTTCGTTTCCGTCCCGTGGCTGTTGATATTCCACACCCTGTAGCGGTGTCCGATAAAGAGACATGAAGTGAGTAAATATGCTACCTTGATAAGCCTTAGAAAACGCTTTTACAGCACGTCTCTGCTATCTCTTTGATCATTCTCAGATAAAGATGACCTTTCCTAATGGGTTGCAGGACGTTGACGCTGGGACCTGGACTTACTGTTTGATTGGTTGGAGGGACGAAAATCAGATCATGGTGTAAGTGCATTGGGCATCCTAGAAAAATACTCTTTCGAGAAAATGTGTGCGTGCAGCTGCGAGTTTTGTGGATGAGGCTAAGTACTTTTGGCGTTCAGCGCAAAAATATGGCCGTGCGTTTAGTAAAACAGAATGAAAACGCACCCACGCGTTTATATTCTTCTAGCTTGACCTGAATCAACCTCGTCTGGGAAAAATAAACGGGGATTAAATCGGAGAGAATTTATCGACGTCTTTTAATTTGATCTCCATGTCACCTTCCCTTCAAGTAATTCAACCCTACTGGAAGAAATCGCCTAGATTATCCACTGAACGGGAAATTGGCAGGGGACGAGGTGAAGAGGTAGCAATTTGTCAGAGCTAGTTTATTTCCCCTTCTGTGACAATCGGGGCGAACACAGTCATAGAAAGCTTGATGAAACCGTAGCTTCTCACTCATAATGATGACTTCTTTAGTTGCAATGGAGAATATTAAAGTACACGGAAAAAATAGTTTGCTTGTCTTAGCTGATGAGCAGGCCCTGTTGTGAACTATGTTTTCACCTGTTTCCTTTTAACAGGAGTCGTTTATAGGATGAAAGATACCAGCGATTTCCGAAAAAGTCCCGATATTTTTGCTGTTATTTAAAAAACAACACATTTGTTAGTATTCTGATGGGCGTAGTTCTGCGTTTTCAAAAACTTGATCACCCCTTTCATATTAGATTCAACCCGATAAAAAACGAGGTTTACGAATATTCACAAAGATAATTGGAGAACAAAGCAGACGTCTCTATGAAAACACAGGAGATGGAAGTAAAATATATGTGACTTTGACTTTAACAACATAACGCAGACTCCTTGACTTCCAAAACAAAATGGTCCCTTTTCTGAGTAAAGAAACTCAACACAGAGTAGTTTTACACGCTGACCAATTAAATGAATGGGTCTTTTGTCAATCAGTCTTAGAACAATAAATGATGCAATACAAAGCGTTTTGTCTAAAAGGACACATTCTTCGCGAAAAACCCGTCCTCTGAACGTAGAGAAGATATTACTGTCTCAGATAGAATTTCTCCCTTGAGGAGACATTAATTATGATTGGCCGCATGCGATTGCGTGATAGAGGCATACAATGACTTGAGTTTAAGACTCGGATATTTGCTCCATAACAGATTGCTGAAATGGAAATAAGTCTAGGTGCGGAGGGCCATACCCGAAAAAGGTGACTGACAAAATGTCGTAAACATTGTAAGAAAAGAAATCCTCATGTTTTACGATGTACCATTCTGAAAGCATAAGTATTAAATAAAAGCCTATATACGCGTTTTGCTGTTATTTTGTAATTAGCTGGACTCACCAGGGGATCTTACAGCACACACCTTGTGCTTTCTGGCAGATACTTCAGTTTTGAAATATCTGACTTTTGGCCTTTTCAGAGACTAATGCGATAACCTGGAGTAAATCATTCGGAATGGGGCTTTATGGGAAGATCCATCTGATCAATTGAGCAAAAAATTCATTCGCTTTAACGGGTAACCGCGTAATTTGCACAAACGTCAATCCGAATGATTTACTTTAATTTAAAACATTAACAACTGAGGAGATTAAAAACCTGAGGAGGGATCCTGCCTAAACTGACTCGCAGACTCTTCAATGGTCAACCCGACCAAAATGCGAAAGCAAGCCGTCGGTAACTGTGGCGCTGGGCCCAACGACGTGTCTCTGCCGATCTTTACTGCATGATTCATTGTTAATAATTATTTGCACCAGTCTCGACGTACAGAATCAAACGTTTTGGCCGCTGTGCATGTTAAAAGAGGCTGATTCCAGATGCTACATTTTTGATCTACTTAAACCAAAAGAACGAACATTTTAGGACATAAATAATACAGCGACAAAAATCACTTGTGCCAGATACCTTGGAAATGTTAAGTCTTATGACAGAAAATTATATGCACAATCTTTAAGCATCCATGCTAAAAAGGTCCCGGAAATTTAAACACAAGACAGATTACTAAGAAATCCAGAATGGGATAAAGTTAAGTCGGAGGGGGGAGATTGCAGTTCGTCTTCTCTGAAGACAGGTTCCCATGTGTTTGGATTCATTAGATTGAACGAAACTTTTCATATCTTTTGCAAAGGCATCTGAGTGCATAATGACGAAAAATAATCCAGGACAAGACTAAGTTTCTCGTCTTTTTCCGCAGGCATAATTTGCAAAATATACAGCTCAAACAGAGAACCGAGCCAAGGTTTGCATAAACCACCTCCTTATATACGATCATCATGCCGCAGAATGTAACCGAAATTGCATTTTGCAGTACTAAGTGCTCAACAGGAAAAGCGTCGCAGTAATTGACCATTCGTTCAGTGCTACAAGCGGACGACGTAAAAGCAATTCCAGTGGGAATTTAACTTTACTACTGTGCCATGTAAGACCGTGCTTACCTACTTCACCTTAGAGCGATTACTATTTAAGGGTCTTGGAGAGAACGAAATGCGATCGCTTGTTAAAAAATTTATTCATTCATTATTTTGGACCTCCACGGCAACTCATCATCGAAGACAACAATAGATAGGAGAGATGAAGCAGTGTTGATAAAATACAATTTTATGTCACCGCAGGCCCGTCATGACTAGCGACTTCAATATTCCCTGCCAGAGGCAATAGTTTTTGTGATAACTGCTTGCTTCTTTGCTTCCATAGCACTAGTTGCCGCAATTTCAATATCGATGTCAAATATTAGCAGCTGCATACTTCAAATATTAAATCTTTAATGTGCTCAACATCGTTATCTGTTTTTGTTGTTGCTATTGTTAATCATGCGTCCGAGTGTTAATCCAAAACGCTATGCTACTAAAATTCTTGCTTGAGCAGTCGCACTTCACTCTTTACGAAATTTCTCTGGAATCAAAAGTTTCTTGAATATTTATTCGCCTTTTCATATCTTTCAGAGGTATTAAATTATCGGTGTTCTATATCCTTAAATGCTCCCTAGTGGCGTTTTCACAGATAGTTAAAAAGACAAACGTAATTTCTAGTTGTTTAGAAGGCAGATGATGACCGCCAAAACTAAACAACTGTAGTCTGCATTTTGTCAAGCTATGGCTCATAAAAAGTTATATGGAACCGCCATCTTTAAACAGATGGCGCAGCCCGCCTTAATGATTCTGCGTTCCGTGGTTCTTGAGTGAAACGACATTTGTCCCGAACCTCACCGCATAACGGCCTTCCATTGGTTAAGCTGCTGGACCACCACATCGCAATTAATGTTTTTACCTTCCAACCGAGTTTGCTATCTTAACCTCCGCAAATCCCTCCATACATAACGGCCTCGCTTTCCCCTCTAATCATTGCATAAACCAAAAATACTAAAAATCCTGCAACACTTATGTCGCTCCCATTTGCTCAACTTTTGCCACCTCCCAAGACGTGCGCTGCTTTTTCTGGTTAATCTACGATAATCAAACCAGGAAGCGAGGATAAGGTGCGCCTGATCGGTCATCAGTAAACAACGTTTTCCATGCCTCCTTAATCCCCTTTGAGTTCCTTTTAATATTCAGTCTAATGCAACGGGTCAGTCCATGAGAGCAGTAATCTCAAAGGTGCGCATTAGCAGCTTAAATGAGAGTGCGCACATAAACGGGGGAACAGACTCACAAAAAACTGAGGGTGGTGGTAGAAAAGCAGTTTTGTAATTTGAAAGTAAAAGATGCATTACATACGGTCTTCTACATCGGTATGGGTAAGGTTGATGATTCTTCAAAGCTCGAGAAAGTGACGCAGAAAGAAAATGCTAAGATTCGAAATTTGGAAAACAGCTAGGGTAAGATGCTAATAAGGCTCCAGATAGGATAGGTCCAAATATTACTGTGGTTGTTACTGCGGTAGTTTGGTACTTTGCAAAATGCTTTTCACGAAAGAAACATTAAATATAATATTGTTAAATATTTGCAAATTCACCCAGAGTTTACTTTGCGTACCAATATTTTGTCAAAATGCCAACCCTAAAGCCCGCATGAAATAGCATAGTTCTGTTAGAAGCTTAAACAATATTAAATACGTGAAACAACAGATTTGGTTTGTCAACTATCCCACATCCAACACGAAATTCTTACGTACTGTCGTGATTTCTCTCGCTTGCGAAAGCCAGTTCTCAGTTTAGGCACCTCATCCTTATGCTTGTTTTGCTTGGATAATGCATTTGGCTCAGTAAAACCAAGCGTAATAGTGCAGGTTAAAATAACGATGGAAGGCTCAGGCGACTTTACTCACACGGAGCCTGACTAAAACGGACAACTGTCAAATTTACGATAATAATTTTCACAGTGATACCACGGGATAGCCGGGGCAAGCATTTCATATCCCCCACAGTATCGCATTCTGTTCTGGCTAGTTTGCATTACTGTCCAACCAAAACGCCTGGTTCGTTTTTGCAGGCCAAATAATCAGGAGTCTAAGCAACCAACTGGGAGGACTTAGTGTTCAGGCAGTAGATAACTGCGAGATAAGGGCCAGCGGGCGAGAATTACCCAGTATGCTCACGTGTGTCTGCAGTCTGCTAAAGCACACGGGGACTTGCAGGTGTTATTTCATTTGGAGTGCTCTAAGTGCCAGAACACTGTGATCGAGGTACCGAAAAATAACGCGTGTACATTTGTAGAAGTTCCTCATTGAAGAGCAGTTCCCAGGCAGAGACCTGCAGCTTGACTGTGTGTTTCTGGACGCGACAGGGCGACGGCCAGTTAAATGAAATCTTTAAACTCGTAGAAAGTTGAGCATGCAGAAAAAGTGCACTTTGCAGTTTGGCAACATTACCTTAGCCACTTTTTAGACCGAAATGGCACCGTTACATCCTTTTAGCTGCTAATTCAAAACCATCTCTCTAGGTTTGTTCTGCATATGTTTATTTCAGTGACAAGTAAAAAAATGTTCAGTGATTTAAGAATCCTTTCTTTTAGCTGATATAAAGTCCGTGAATCTAAAATTTTTTTTGCCTCAGTCCACTTGCCTCAAAAAGATTATTAGGAATGAAATTTCAGTTACTTGCTTTTGCCGTTTCCGGAGCGGAGTATCCGAATTTAGGGGAATATAAGGACAGTTTTAATCTTCTCTTGACCGGTTTGGCTCATTGCCAACATATGCCTCTGCGATGTACAAAAGTGCGGTTGGCGAAAAGTTTTGTGACATTGAAATTGTAATTTTGTCCAACTTTCGGCTAAAAATTTAGATCTTGTGACGATGATTACGAGGGAAAGTTTTTAGACGATACAGTGATTATAACTTAGTCCAGATACAGAAATAAACTTATCGATGAGGTCCGTGCATGGATTCGTACCAGCAACGCGACATTTACCACTATAATATGGCAAAGCTTATAAAGCAGGTAAACATTTTGTTTTTCCTTAGTGGTGGGGTTTCTAAATGCGGGAGTTCAAACGCAGTACGCAGCAAAGGGAACAAACCCCGACTCCACTGATTCCACTCAAGAAAACAGCCAGTAACTTTGACATTTTCCCTAACCCTACATTTATTGTAATCTAAATATGTCAACTACCTCCAGCTACACATTAAGCAGTGACTTTACCATGGCCAACTGATTTCATACGAGGTCACTTTCTTAGCATTAAAAATTATTAAGGACTGCGCAAAAAAGAGCCTCTAATACTCACAATGTTCTTGTGTGCGGACATCCACCGTAGCCGATGCCCCATAGCCATTCGCAGTCCGACCGGCCAGCCTCAAGTGATATAGCATGCCCGGTTTTAGATCCCTTAGTACAAACTGCGTTGCATCCGCTTTGATTGTTCTCATTTGCTCCCCTGAGGGTGAAAGGGAAGGAGGAGCGGGGGCAGAACCAGACATTTCCTGCTGCTGCTGCTGCTCTCGAACCTCCGTGCCATCCTTACTGTCCACTTCCAGCGGTGCGTTGGAAACGCTGTACCAGAGTCCGTATTCCATAAACAGATGACCTTCGGGCACTTCCGGAGGTGACCACATCAGCTGTATGGAGTCGACTTCGATAGCAAATCCTCGGAAATTTCGCGGCTGACCGGGTACTAAAGGTAGAACAGATTATTAAGGAGGCATATTACCTTCGCATATCTTCCAAGTTCATACCAAATGCACGGGAAAGTTTTATATGCACAGTCGAACTATCTCCACTGTGTAAATAAAATAGACAGAACAGTAGTCTTCGAGCTTTTATCTTTAGACAGCAAGACACCGAATCTGAATGTACTTTGCCGATGGCTGTCTTTGGTGAGGACTGTGGTGAGCTTCCTAGTCAAATAATAGGGCATCTGTCGCAGCACTTAAGCTGATTAGGTCAAAAGAAACCCTTGACACTACATAAGCGTCTCCAGGGTGCCGTGCTGAGTTTTACCTTTTGCTATTAAACAATATTCGCAAAAACTTACGAAAGTCAGTATAGGCATCTTACAAGGGACGGCGAGAACGATTGCAAAAAATCCTTATGGTTCTTTGAATTCCTGATCGCAGGCTAGCACAACAGAGTCCTAAGAGTTGAATGTACACAGCCTGCTTGCTATTAAACGTTTCAAAAATTAGTCAGAGCAACTCTTGAGAACGCTAACTGTTCGCAGTGCTGACCTAAGAATATTGCGACGGCTAGAACTGAACTTCCAAAGGGCTCTGGAAAGTTGGCAGCCACTCTACCTAATTTCCTTGAGTTCATTTCTGCCCAGCCGTCAGGCAAAATGCAAGCTAGATCCTGTTAATAAAAACTGAGAGCTACGTTTTCCTGAAGACTGTTGTCGGTCATGCCAACGCTCTAGAAGAAATGATCTCAAAAAATGGGATTTCTGAAATTATTATAAATCATGGACGTCTTAAAACACCAACAGCAGTGGACTTTAATTCAAATGACCGAGAAAGATAAGCGAATAGTGTTTTCATCAAAATTCAACCGTACACGGTTTCTGAGAAAATTAAAGGTGTTTCTTTGAAACAATGAGATAATTTTATACTTTTCCAGTATCAGCGGACTAACGAAAGTTAAACAGACTGAAGGAGTATCAGGACTAACATTGGTTTAGAACAGAGTGGCAATGCACACGAGTGACGAGGCTGAACCCCAGTCTCCTGCGAGACATGGCGCTGACTTCCAGTATTGGGGAAATTTTAAGCGGTTTGCATCCAAACCCTGGCAAATTTACCGGGAGTAAAACGGGGAGACAACGATGACAGACTGTGACCTTTGTTTTGTTCTTAAATGAAAATCTGCGTATACACGTAAATAGAGAGTTTATCATCACCGTTGCTTAGAAGGAACGTTAGCATCACGCCACCGCTATACTTTTTCCAGTTTTCTCTCTCATATTCGAAGACTGCACCAGAATAACAAAGCGCATCGGACTTTCTCCACTCTATCCTGCAAACAGGCCACTTGGGGACAATACTTCCGCGTGACAGTGCATATTCCTCAACGTTATTGACGGGCGATTCAACTGGTTCTCAACAGGTGGGATATGAAATTGGATAACAAAGTGAATTCTAGTTCAGAAATCATTCTTCCGGCGATATGGTGTGTTAAAAACGACCGATAAAAACGTGTGCGGGAAAATTTGCGCGGCATATTTCACTCATCATGCATTAAAGGCATGGAACCACTAAATAGTTACGGGGAGCAAACCCGCAAAAAACGACGATAATGGTAGTCTGCAATATCAGGAGCACCTGCCAACAGGGTTTATTTCCAAACGACCTCAAAATGCTCGTGCTATTTAGCTGTGAGACTGAGATACTTGAGATCTCTCGCAGATAAAAGTATAAAAGTTTTAAAGGCTTGGGAACATAAATTATACACGAAGGTACGCCTGACTGCAAAGCTGGCTAGTAGTCTAAGACAGCAAAAGTCTCACGGATCCCAAGGATTGACCATCAAGGCAAGAATTATAGCCCACGCCGTGAAATGACGATATTTTTTGACAATCGACAGCCTCACCGCTCGCCCTCCCCTACCTCAATAACACTAAAGGAAATGCGAAGCAGAAGTCGACCGCTCGGACTGGTGCGAGGTACATAAAGTCATCCTCTGGGAAAGATAAAATTACGAGCTTCCTCGCACAGGAGTCGTGAAATTTTTCCGCTCCTAGAGCGTCGTGCTTCATAGGTTATTATGTCCATGACTGGCTGGTCCACAAACAAGAAATTTTCCACTGTACATTTAGGTTAGCTTGGCACTAGAAAGAGTAGCAACGCTGTGTTCAAAATACTTTAGCAAAACTATCGTATTTGCGGATTTAATTTTGCCTACGTCAATACTACGATGGACAAAAAAAAGGAAAAAATACAGAAGCAAGCATTTATGAAAATTATTATTGCATGGCAGTCCAAACGCAGGTATCCGACAGATCTAAAATACTGGTTTGACAGATTTTTTGTTGTCGCTTGATGAATCTCCAAAAGGCTCGGATTTTAATTTTGTCTGCAGATTTATTTAAAAAGACAAATTGACACATACGTGTTCTTAGTAACACATCGTCAGGCCCGAGGATGGGTTACTTAAAACACGTACTTACCAAATTGAATTTTTGAGGGCAACATGGTAACATGTGTGTTAGACCTGGCATATAGACTGCTAATATGAGTTTGAACCAATCACCTCATATGCATATATGCATCAAATAACCTGAAAACATAACTTGGGTTACAATACCCTGAAAAGCCGGACTCCTTATAGTTGGATCATGAAGCAACGGAAACATCGGCGAAAACTGCGTGCGCTTTTTGCTAGTTCCTTTGTCGGGATTGCGGCGTCAACCACTGATAATCAATATATTATGGCGAACTTTGTCGGATAATCTCGTCCTGAAAATTCAACTTATCGCATAAAGTGTCAGCAGAAGTTCTACAAAGTTTTCAATTAAAACGTGAATACTTGGCTCTGATCGTAACATTGCCTGCCATACCCTAGTCTCCGCATATTTCAGTAAGGTCAGAGTGCTAGTTTTGAAGACGTTTTGTGGTTGCCTACAACGACGAAATCGGTGACTAGTGACTACACGATGATACTGTGTGTCATACTGACTTCCAATTAGTCATTTTTCAGAAAACGTCTGTCAAAATATAATTTCCCGGAATTCCCTGTATGTACAATATGTCTGTCTCAAATTCCATACTCAATAAGGTATATTTTTGGATTGAACAGTTTTTTTTATTTCCTGGGTGATGCCGTACACAATTTGGCGTTTCACTGACGTTAACTGTTTCAAAGTAAAGACTACAAATTATATGCAAGGATAACTATACCTTCCCATGTGCTATTAAGAAAGTGGTATTTACCGCTCACAGAATTCGACAGTGCATATTGGTCATGCTGAAAACCCCTTAACTACCATTAATAAACGGACAGATACGATGTTTATTGGATGGAAGGTTTGTAGTCTCAAACAATGAGTGAATGCAATCATTTTTGGAATATGAAAACTACCCGTTCTTCGAACACAGTAAACGACCAAGACATATATCACAACCGAAAAGATATAAACAATTGCAGAGTTTCTGGGAAATATATTTGAGCATATAGTGACATCATAAATCCGTGATAAACGTTTTTCTAATCAAGTAGTGTGTCGTTTTTGCAAAAATCTGAAAATGGGTTAATGTAGGAGGCGATTTTTTATTTAAGCAATAGGGCGCTCATCCAAGTGGATACGGGAGCATCACCTTACTTGGCTAAGTCAAGGCATTTAAATCAAGGCCCTTTTGCTCGTCTGCTCAAGGGCGACCACTCAGTAGAGGCTAAAGAAGCACTTCGTGTGGTCTAAAAATTGCTGACAGGGCGTTCCAGGTCCCCACATAAACGGATACTTGCAATGCGCAGGTACTGCTCATTAAATAACAAACATATGCAGTAGGTGAGCAAGCTCATGAAATGTAAACCTAAATTCCGAAATGAGTTTTCATTAAAGAAAATTACTTAAATAAGATTGTAACAATGATTCTCATGCAGCACAATTCTAAATAATTCAGTTGCTACGGGATGACGGCTTTCGAACAAACTCCTTTTCGACTGCGTGCAGAAACTATACTCTATAAAAAGTGACTATTCAATTGGGATGTATTTTCTCCTTGATTTTCGATGCTCTTAAAAATCTTATTATATTCCATAAAAATAATCCAAAAACATATTCATTCCGTTGCTGATGCGGTAAAAAATGAAGTCATCTTTTTCATTTATACTCAAATGAGCAGTATAATTTGGCTTGCAAAAATCTTTTTATTGTAATATTTTAAGCACCACGAAATGGTCGCTCATAAAACATCATGTCTCTGCATTTAATTCTGTGGTTGTAAGGTTAATAATATGGCTCAAATCCACTAGTACATTTTATGAACTCCACGTGGTCTCCTCTTAATACCGTAGAGGAATGTATGGTTTTCCGTAGGCGAAACATATACGGTTTGTAGTTTGGAAACTCCAAATTTAAGTGTAACGGCAGGTCGGTTTCAAAATCAATCGGAAATTTGAAAAGCTTTAAAAACCAAAGTATACCCTTTCCTCGAGTACAACCTTGAATAAAAACGTCCATTTCTACCGAATGAGCAAAAATGAATTTTTTTATATATGTTTTTCCCTAAATACGATTGGATTTTTAAGGCATCAAAGATCGATGAAAAAATGCATGCTACCTATGCAATCATTTTTTACAGAGTATAGTTTTTGCCTGCAGCCGGAAAGAGGATTATTCGGAAAGTGACATCCTGTGGTAACTGAACTGTTTTAGAACTATGCTGTTGGAAATGAATACTAATTTCGGAATTTCGGTTGACATTTCATGAGTTAGCTCACCTACTTTATATCGATTTTCTTTGTCGCATTCTACAAAAATGTTCTGTCACCGTTTACCCATATCCATTCCAAAATGCACATATGAATTTGAAAATTGTTAAACCATTTGTACCATATTTCTTATAAGGCATGTTGGTCTTTTGTTCGTTTGCACTCACATATCGATTTTAGGCATCCTCGTTGACGAACTGACCTTGTCTATTTTTATGCTACACTTGTATGCAGAATGACAGAAAGAATTTTAACTGGCATTTTATTGCCTGACAGAGGACTGACCAAACTTTAGTAGACGTCTGGATTGTGATAGTTCGCATCACCTCCAATCCGTCAATTATTTTCAGTTTTAACAGCCCCTCTATTGATACAAATTCCGCACAAGGCTTTGCGATGGCAATGCGGACAGTGAGACCTCGAACATTGCGTATAAAGCCAATTGCCGGTCATTTCAAAACAGATTTTTATGCCTACCATTTAGTAGCAGACGGTTAGGCAGGTAATATTATTTTTAGAAAAGTTGGATCTTCATCTGCGCTAGTTTATTGCCTTAGGCTAAACTAGCCATCTCGCGGCTTCGGCAACGCTGATTCTCCCTGCCTCATCCTTTGGAGATGACATTAAACTATAGGCTGATTGCATAGTCTGAGGAATAATTTCGCCTAATGTAGGTCTATCTACCATTATTAGATCTACGTTTCTCAGTGTTTAAGGATTGTACTAAGACACTATTTAGGACAGCAATATATAGTAATTCCATACCTCAGACTGCATGTAAAAATAGAGCTTCCCCATTTTGAGCGACTCCCTTCTCAATGCAGTCCATCTTGCTTAGTTATTCGTTTAACATAGCTGCGCATCTGCATGCTCGTGGTGAAATAAGAGAGGAGAATCAAATTAAGGAGAATAAAGTAACTTGGCAACGGCCGAAGCAGAAATAAAAATCATATTAGCCTAAGGCGAATAAACTCTACATGACAGACTAACGAGCACTTTCGAACATATTTTTATTAGCTTCAAAGAAAAGCGAGAAAATGCCTAGGTGGACAAAAGCGGCCCCTTCGAAATTCTACGCCACAATAAGGGGATAGATGTCCGTGTGTTTACTTGACGCAGACCAAACATTTTTTCAAAATTCAACACATTTGGTAATAAATATGAACGCATGATCAACAATTTCCGTATTTTTGCATGTGTTAAATATAATCAACGTTTTTGGTTTACGTAGTATATGCGTTAGAAACAAGAGCGTTAGTAATTTTTGCAGGTGAATTCTGATGACCGGCCTTTAATTTGGTCATAGATGGCCCGCGTTTACTTTTCTAACTGGCTCATCAAAAAGTTTTTACAAAAAAACTCGCTGACTCCACTTTGTTTCCTACAAGTAACGAGTCATAAACGTTAAACATCAAAGGAAGAAGGGCAGAGCACTACCAGCTTTCCTTCAGGAACCTGATTTTGCGTTGTCTTTAGCTGAAAACTCGAATTATGCTCACATTAAAGTTAAAAGGCACAGTAACCGAGACGGTTACTAATTTAAACCCATTCATGCGTAGTTTATTAATTGTACATGGATTCTGTTTAAACGCGCAGAAGCAAATAATCTGTTGCGCCACGGTCACTGCTGATATCGTGGCGTGCATTCGAGAATGCGACCGCCTCAAAGATATCCGTTTGTGGGTCGTTAGCCGCCCTAATCCTAGCCAAACGGTTACCAAGACTTTCCAAAGCACACCCTCTTTTCCGCGTGACCGCCAAAGAGTAGCACACAAGACCACACCTATTGCAGATATCTCTGTGTGTGTTTTGTCATGAGTTCTTAGGAATGCTGGTTTATCAGGAGTTTGTTAAGTGCCGGACGTCCCTCTTTTAAACGGGGTGCGAGTCAAGCCAAAATAAGCACTTAGTAGGTGTCGCGTAACGAAGCATGCTCCGCACAACAACTTAATGCCATTATTTGTCATGATAGAGGAAAGCGAAAGTCATTTTTGCTAAAACTTACTTCAAATATATTTCTTCCGAACATATTTTTTTAGCAACCGGTCCCTAACTAGTATTACAAAAAATACTACTTCTGTAGATACAGTGAGTGACCGATTTCAAAAAATATTGGCCCAAATTCGAAAATGCGTTTGCGATTAGAAAGGATTACTTGAATAGGGCTCTAATGCTGATGATCTTTCGGCATACTTCTATAATATTTCGGAATTGGCAGGTTGTCGGCTTTTAAATGCACGCCTTTTGAATCTCCTCTAGAAACAGTGCTTGGTAAAAAATGACTACTTATGTAGCAAGCATTGTTTCACATTCATCTTCGATCATCTTATAAATTTAACTACATTTTATTAAAAGCCTGTGTAAAAGTATTGTTTGTTTCACTGCTTCGATAGAAAGTCACGTCAACTTCATGTTTTAAATTAAGAGAAGTATTATAATTAGGTATTAAAAAATCTCCTAAATTTCAAAATATTTGGAGCCTGATCAGACGTTGCATCAGCCCTAGTAATTTCAGTCTACAAACTGCACGCCCTCCGCGTGAGGAAAAGCATATATTCTTGTATACCTTTAAAAGATGCCTAATGATTCCATAAAATTTCGCGATGTATGTGGTCTATGTTGCACATTTCATAAGGAGTAGTGGTAAGTGATCAATTCCAATGCTGTTTGAATAGACATTGCAGGGTCTTAAAACATCTTTCAATTAGAAACCTTTAAAACCTTATTATAATCCTTCTTTGAGCATAAAATATGAAAATGACATGAGTTTCTGTCCAAGGAGTGACAGAATATTTTTGTACATGTTTTTATGGAATATATTTGAATTTATAAAACCACCACAAACCAATGCGAAGAATGCATGTTACCCAAGTATTCATTTTTACCGAGCACGGGTTCTGCAGGGGACTAAATAGACTTGCATTTAAAAACCGACACATATTATAGGATTATGCCCAAGATAATTGGTGTTACAACCCCACCCATGTAATCCATCTTAATCGAAAACGCATTTCCGGATCTTGGCCGGCATTTTATGAGATCGGTTGTGCACTGCAGTTCACTCCGATTTTCTTCAGTAAGAGTATATATATCTCAGACTAAACCTGCGTATTCCGCATAATAACGATAATAATGCCTTAAAGTTGTATCTTTATTTATTCTTGTTGAAACACATTTGTGTCGATACAAGAAACATATAAGGACTGATTAAAGTCAACTCTTAATCTTAAATATCACAAGGATGTCCTGTAAACCCCCCCTACTAGTCCCGGAGTAAACATGGTTTTTTCTGTGGGCGCAGGTTCTAGCCAGATAGATGTCATACAAGGATTAGTTCATATGATACTCGTATGATTTAATAGGCTGCTAAAATCATTTTTTTAAGCTCGAGCGAAATAAATGACTCTAATGCGGTGAAAATTGATGCGTGTTTACCTGCGCAATCTTAAACGGGCTAAATACTGACACATGAACATATAGTCTGCTATCCATCGATATTTTGGCAGATTTTGAATAATTCATATTGACCCAACTGTGAAAAACTCGTGAAAAACTGCGTGGGTTCGAATCCCACCGAGGCGCCGAGTTTTTCACAGTTGGGTCAATATGAATGAGTCTGCTATCCGTCAGCACTCACACCTTTGTCAGGACCAACTAGAAGGGTTGACGTACGACATGCAGCCTTGTCCGGTCTAATAGCCTGATCGTCACATTCATCACGAGCAGTATTCTAGTGGTCATAAAATTGGCAACTTTACTACTTACGTCATTACCTAAGCTGCCCATCGGCCCGTTACTTACAGCGCCTAAGTCACCGGCGTCGTCGCCAGCAGCTCTAAAATCTCTCTGTTTTTAGACATCGTTATTATCACCTTCACCCTTTTTAAATATCCCCTGACCTATTTTATCTCCTCCTCATCAAAATGCTTATAACCCTAAGGACTTTGGAATTGATCGCAAAATTCTTTGTAACCAAATTCTTTACATTCTTATTTCTTGACTTTCTAGCTTAAAATGTTTTTCAAAACGCGGGTTCTTTAGGTCGAGCGTTTTACTCCCTCCGGAAAAAAGAGACCTTTTGTTCAAATATTGAATTCTCGTTTAATTCAGCCATCCCATCTCCACAGGCTACTTGGTTGCCTGGTCCTCCGTCTCATTCAACCGCGGCTGTCTCTGCTCCGCCCTTCCTCTGCGTTTGTTTTCAATTTGCCATTAAATTTATTTTTGGATTCCACAAACTCTTTTTCCCTTACCTGTTTTTTCCCTTCGATCTTCACTTTTTACACAGTGGACCACATCCTCAGCGAGATGTCTTCCTAATAACCCACCCTTCCGGCCTGTCTAGGTCAAGTCACCGTTCCAGCCATAGGCCTGTCTGCTTGTTTGGTGTTTTTTTGTCAAAATACCTACAGCTACATGTGCAGGTATTTATTGCTCTCTTAAATAATGGGGTTATATCTCACACTTCTCTCCTTCCACTTAACGTTGATGTATATTATCCAAACGGCAATGACTCTTCCAACCACCAGCATCCTAGTGGGTGTGGTTGGCTGAGGGCGAAAGGAGGACATAGCTAGAACTCCGAGTGGAGTACTCCCCAACATGGACACGTGCTACAGTGTGTGACCGATCTCATGAAATGTTTGCCCAAATTCTGGAGTACGTTGTCGATTAAGAAAGGATTACTTAGGTGGGATTGTAAGACTGATTAGCATGCAGAGTAGTCCGCATCCCTTGTAAGGATTTATGAACTCTATATGGCGCCTTCTTGAAGTCATACAGTAATATGTTATTTTCCTTACGCGCAAAGGATGCATTTGTAGACTGCAATCGCTAAACGCTAACGCAATGGTAGATCAGGCTCAAAATTATTGGGGAATCGGGAAACTTTTCTGAAACCTAAATATACACTTTCTTCAGATGCAAAATATAAAGAAAATGTGACTTTCTACCAAATAATTAGA
>CACRXP010000204.1:264897-290775 GCA_902702965.1 Spirometra erinaceieuropaei | reverse complement strand
ACAATCGATCCTTAACAAGCGCTTTAGGTGAAAGAAGCGGCACTGAGAAGTTTTGGAATCAGTGCATATTAAACAAAAGTCGTAGACCTATAAATGCAAAGCAAGTTTCCTACCATAATTGCCGCAAGGTGAATCTTTTTCTTTATTGGGTTTTGTCTGGCTTTTTGCAAACCTGTTTTTTCGAAAAGATGGAAGGAACATCAAAGACGGTATTTCTGGGACAACAAACTGGTTAATAAACAATATGCGCAGCGGGTGTTTGGAATTGATTATGTCATGCCCTAAGATCCCCAATTCTGAAAGCTTGGAATGGATGGCGGGAGACCATCAATGGGTAATAATCTAAAGTAGACAAGTCCTGTTTAGTGAAAACTGCCAGCAGATTTGAATGAACGAAATAAGGACTAAAGTAGATACGTTATCTAGCAAACTGTTGACGGAGTTAACAAAATGCGTTTTTGATTCGAAAAGACAACTTAAGCAAGGTTTTAGTGAAAATTGTCGTGAAACATATTTCTGAGTTATTTCAGTCACATCTGCGTGTTGCTTTCAAATGTCTTGCTGTGCAACTGAGTATGTTAACCATATTAGCCTTTCGAATTCGCAATCGATGTCTTTATTAAATTCAAATATGTTGTATGAGAAAATGTACAATTTGCAACCCTTTAGCCGAATAATGCGGACCTTTCAAACGTTTGCTTGAAAAATGCCATTTTTGGTTATAAAAACTTTTTCTGACTCCCAACTTATTTTGCACCCTATGCAGACACACTTGCCTCGGGGGTTTCCAAATCCCATCCTTTCTTTGCATCAATAAGTAGTCATGTAGAACTGGGAAAATTTGGCAATTAATGGGGAATAAACTATTGGCTTTAGGAGCAACATTAAAAGATGGCTAGCCGCGATACTTTATAGGTGGACATTTTATGGTCAAAATAGGTTCATAAATATGCGCATTGTAAAGCCGTAGATACCCCTTATTTGGACATGAATTATCCAAGCCATTATCTCCACTAACTGGCCATAGAATGTAAATGGCCGTACACTTTTGCTAGCAAATATATTGGATTTTTATAAATACATTAAAAATTTACTTGATAAAACTTATGCAGATAAGGAAGTGATCCGTGAATGACGCATGTTATATGGCGGTCAAAAGGATGTTTTTTGGAGCCGGTCTTCGTAAGTGACTGAAATATCTTTAAAACAGGCTGCAACACTCCTTAGAAGGTGAATTTGAATTAAAAGCGTATTTTAAGTTTCTGGATAACACTTCATCAAATAGCGGGGTTACTGTGTATGATCAACGAATAAATGTTGGAAATGTGTTTTTTTCTCATATTCAGCAGGAACTTAATTGTGCAGTTCTTTAAAGCGCCTACTCCAAAGTAGACAATTGACAGAAAGCAGCAAAATTTATTCTAACCAAGTAATAAATCACAACTTATCAACAATGATCAATACTTGTAAGCATTTCGATCTTTGTTTGATTTTTGGAATCTGCTTCTCACCGTTTTACGTTAAAACATATCTCATACTTAAAGTAGTTGAGTTTTCCTAAGTGGTTCTTATATTGTGTTAAATAGTGGTCAGCTTAAATAAATTTCTACATTTTCCTGTGGACGACATAAAAGTTTTCGGCTAAAGCTATTGGGTTTAAGTATAGCGACTATGGCTGCTTATAACCAACCATCTAACATTCCCTTTCCCTTACAATAAACTGTTGAAAATTTACCTAACTACAAAAATGCATTTGTATCCAAGAAAACGGCGAAAATTCTCGGCTGCAAAGGCACCAGTAAGCATTTCTAAACGAACGCCGTTGTTAAGTGTTCCTCTTGACACGATGCAATTCGAAATCATGAAAGTTCTTTTGAGGCACACATATTTGGCCACTTTACATGCAAACACCAGACAGGTAAGATAACCTATCAAAAAACGAATTTTTTAAAAGCCCATTAGTTTCCATATGAAGAAACTTTTTCGATCTTAATTTTACTCAGGCACGGTTGCATTCAATCCAATTTTGTTTTCAAACACTGCGGCGACTCATGGCTAATTTCCGTTATTTTCTGCATCTGGGAGCGGAGCCCTTGGTGTTGTCAGTAAATAAACTAAGTTATCGTTTTCCGCCTTTTTATTCTTTATTGTCACTTATGTCTATCGGGTTCTCCTGCCTCACCCTCTGGGCCGGTCGTTTGATTTTACAAATCGAACTACAGGGATTTCAGATATCATATGCCGTTTTGAGATCTGAAATCATCAACGACTATCGCGATTTCGAAATGCGTGTCACGACGACTATGTAGAATACCCAGGAGTTGATTTGGAGAAGGCTGTCTCCGCATGCCATCGTTTCCCATCTATAAGAAGCATTGACGTCCAAACGGAGAAAACACAAAAAACGACGTGAGGACCCTTAACGGGGTCCTCCATTAGAAAGTTCGATAAATTAAGCATGCGGACAGCAAATCCCAAAAAGATCACTAAAATGGACCAATATTGACCTTTGGACTGGACAGGATTTGGGCTAGGTAGACATCAGAAGTATAAGCGTCAAAGACAAGTCACTTATTACTCAAACGAATGTTTGTTTAGTTATTGGGTCATCAAAACATTTTTACTTTTACGCTTACGTTTCAGCAGCAGTTAAATGTTTTGTGGCGTAATAAAGTTTCAAGATGAACTGCGCTTAAACTGTGTATTTGTGTCGCTCAGTAAGCTGCAAACTTCAGGATGCCTAGTTTTACTCCTGTATGCATAGATATGCCTGAATAGCGGAGGTATTTTGAATTTCAAAGTAATATTATAACAGGGAAAGCCCTGGAGGAAGCGGGTTTTTAAACCAAGTACACCAATTCGACGTCAGACAAAAAATGAATAAATTGGGATGGGTGATCACTGTAAAGCATTTGGTTTCTCCGCTTAGTGTGTTTTGCTTAAGATTGCATTTTATCATTGGAAATACTCTGTGCAGTATAAGCCTAATCACACCCTTTTCTTACTAGCGGATTATAACGACAATCATGCTCAGGCTACATACACACGAACCTGCTACAGTAACCAAATTACAGATTCACTAAATCTAACTCTCGCATGGAGCTCTGCTAGCAAAGAAATACCAAATACGTTTAAGGTATTTATTTTGCTGTGCCACACTATGTCCCCGACAGTATTTAATATATGTGTGCATTTTCCAAAATATGCCTACCACCCGGAGTGATGAGGACTGAAACGTCCTCGCTGATTGGTCCGTCACCAGCTGCGTTGTAGGCGCTGACACTGATAATGTAGGTAGCATTGGCGATCAAATCGTGCAGATGAATTTTCTGATTGGCAGAGCGTTTGACTTGACGCGCACTGATGGGGTATCCCCTGCGTGTGGTGTAGTAAACTTTATAACCCTGCAAAAAACAGAAAATGCTCACTTACGAGGGATTAAGAAAACCAGTACCGAGTCTAATGAGCGTTGAAACAGGATCTAATTCAGATAGCTTAAATGGGTAAGAAACATGGGCTCTTTTGTACATAACGGTCATAAGATCAGAAAATCTTTGCTGATCAAGGAGACTACCTCTTCAGACATCTGACTTGTCACTTTTGTATGCAGAAGAGAGCTTAGGTCATTGAAGCGTTGCGGAAAGGCCGTCAGTTTTATTTCGAAAAGCTCAAAATCAGAAGGATCAATTTCTTAGAAATTTAGATATTTGAGATGAATTCAAAGGATAAAATCGTGGTTTTTGGGCGTGCTTCGTGAGCAAAAGTAGTTGAACTTGCATACAATTTCAGTCAGAAACGGCATTCAGGACATTCTATTTAAATCTAGCCAGGTTTTAGCATTACATATTCAGTTTATTGATAAGTAGCCAAGTTCATGTTAAAGAGTTGTCTTAAAATGCTTATAAAACAGCTACTTTGCTCGTCAGTTTCAGCGTATCATTAGATTATTGGTTTTGTTTTAACTCAGACGGCGTCAAACGCTAGCTATTATATACAAATTACATCTTTTCCTACATAGGCACACAAATCGGGATACAGTTAGTTCTGTCATCCATGGCATGGCAATATTTGAACGTAAGATACTGTGGCTAGCTGTGTGAATTGAAAGGTGTCCTTGTGTTTCCGATTTTTTCATCAATGCTTGGACGTAATAGAAGGAATTTTAGATTCCTAGCTGGACGATCTGCTTGGCGACTGCTTCAAAACAGCTATCAGTACTACAGGTAGATAAAAGACCTAAGAACTTTTTAAAAGTTGTACAAAAATTATTCGCTGGCTTAATTTACCTACCCGGTTGTGGTTGGTCGACCAGCCTTAGTTTCCCCAAGTAGATGAGCCAAGCAAAGTTAAATTCAAGGAAGTATTAGGAAAAATGGAATGTATTGGTGAAAGACAAATATTGTGTTTCTACACCCTATGCCTAGAAAACACGATCAGTACAGTCAACGGCCAGCCTCAGAAAATATTAATCGAAATTTGGATAGGCGCTTTCGATTAAAGAAGAATATTTAGGAGGAGCGCTTTTATTGATCATCATACGGCACGCCGTGTTTGAAAATTTTAATTTGCCGAAATCCTAAAAACCAAGTCTGTTATTTGATTTGCGCCGTTGAAGCCTAAAGTCTAAAAATAAACACACTTTAGGTAAGGAAGGTTACTCCTGATTCCATGCCATTAAGAAAATTTCATATAGTACTCATACACTTGTACGCTGTATGCGTATATTTTGTGTATTTCACAAGTAAAGAAATAAAAGGTCAGTCACGGTTCCATTTCAGTCGGCATTTTGCAGTCTCAAAGGGTTCATAACTAGAGGTAAAAATATCTTTTCTTTAAGTTAATACATTGAAAGTGATGTGGTTTTCACTAAGGTCATAAGAGAAAACATATTTTTGTGTGCTTTTGTCAAATATATATTTGCAACGACAAAGACATTAAAAAGTGACGAAAAGCTAGCAAATTATTAAATGGTTATTTATGCCGATTGTGGTCTTTGTAGGCGAACGAAAAAGGCGTATTCGTAAGTCGACAACCCGACATTGGTAGAATATGACAGCATTATGCTTGCCTTAACTAGACCTTCATAATCAGAAAAAAATGTCAGAATTTCATCGGAGATTTCATGGGGTTGTTCGCCAATCCTACTGGCCAGATTAGAGAGCCAGTTATTTGTGGTTCAAGCAGTGAGTGCGTTTTGTTCAAAGGGATTTTTTATTTCCCAAATACACTGTAACCGTTCCGGTCATGACTCATGCTGCGGTTTCCCTAACTCACGTCATAAATTAAAACGCAATGTTTATAATTAGAAAATCTGACAAAAGCGGTCAAGCACAAGACGCTGCAACTAACTGGTAGTGGGAAAACTAAGATTCGGGTTTGTTGTCAATTTGGATTTATGTCGGATATGGATCGAGAAAGTAAGCACAACCACCCAGTATCTCCCAAAATTCTCACGTTTCTGTAGTCATACCAGGCAAAGCAACAGACCAGTTAGCCAATAAAAACTAGAAAGTCACGATTACCATTATAAAGTTATTCCAACCTTAAGTGTAGTGAAAGTCTCGGCTAAAACGAGTAGATTAATAAAGCAAATGAGATTATATGAGAAAAATGTCTTATAGGTGTTTTTAATGCTAAGTCGAACAATTTGGGAATAACTTCCATAAACGGCGTTTTCATGAGGACGACCATTGAGGATGGTCATACTGTCATATCAGACAAAAAGTATCTACTCAGTGTTAACGAGTTATCATCGGCGCTTCTTATGATACTCATCAACAAACTAAACATTTCCACAAGTTAACATGAAGTTACTTCCTTTGAACTGTTTCACGAATATAATTATTGTGAAAGAGTGCATCAACGGTCCAAGTTAGGAAGACCCAGAACCGTGGAGATCAAAGTTCAGGGTAAAAGGCTCGCAATTAACAGAGCCTTGCCTTTTGTTTGAACATCGTACTTCGATACTTGTCTGGTCTGCCTGAAAAGGGTGATTACTCATTTTTTTATTGCAAAAATGCCTGTGAGGATGCGATGATGACCTAATGAATGCGCCCCAATCTGCCTAGAAATATATTGATGGTTTGAATTTGTGCTGGCATTCCATAGACATTGGCCCCTTTACACTAAACCTATTAGATTCGAATTCATGCGTCAAATATTTAAAGCCAGACATTTGACTGTGAATGGCTCCTTACTGCAAGGCGTAGAGGCTTGACTGTAGAGTATTCTCTACGTTGATTCCCATTGCTCAAAATGATATTTCAGTTAAAAAAGTACTGTGATTTGTTTTTCCCACGACATCGACTGGTAGAAAGCAAAACGTCAACCACAAAATGGCAACTGATGTCAGAATTAGCTTCCTTTCTCATGTGGAAGTTTTTAGTCGGTTACGGGCATCAGGTGGGATGCCAGTTGCGCAAGTCCAAAACGACGTATTTATTAATAAAACATGACTGCAAAGGGCAAAATCTGTCAAGAACCCACACTTGAGCTGTCTGTCATGACTACGCATGAAGTCTGCGTGAGTTGACTTATGCCTCGTTGTGCATCTTCATGAGCCTCCAACTCTTATTTAACGGATGGAATTCAGCATTCTTTTGTAAGTGCCGGCATGCTATCGTTTGAATCTGCAGCGGCCCACATGACGCAGCCAATAGACTGCAAATATTTTACTGTAAATTGGGTTCTTCTCTTTCAAATTACAAAAACTCTATCTCTCTTTATTGGCGATTGCTGCCTATGCAAACTTCGCATTTCCTACAAACGCAGCTGCACGAGTACGTTATAACGGGCGGAGACGAGCTGAATTGAATTCATAAGTAAAAAGGCCCAAAAGACTTTCGAGAATGTGTAAATTCATAGGGTGGACTGGATATAATATTGAAAACCGACAATGAAAACAACCAAACGGAAGTAAAGATCAAACACAGATCACAATGGCGGCGTGTTATTGTCGATGTACGCAGAAAACGTAGCGATGTGATGAATTAACTAACTCACAATCCGCAATGCCTCAGCTAATAGTCCATCCAAAGGACCAACTACAAATCAGTTAGCAATTCCGTGTTATCCAGAAAACTGAACAACATTTTAGCAAAGCGGGTGGTAGGCAATGACGAGTATTCTTGAACGCGCGTATGTCCTTCGACGAAACGATAACAGAGCGGATGGTCATTTATTTCGTTCTCTCAGTTCGGTAGCATTGTTTCTGACATTATGGCTACTCTGAGCTGTCTGTTCATAGGACTTCATTTAAATTGCAGAAAACTCGGCGTTCAAACATAACTTAAGCCATTAGCATATTAAATTCCAACGGTTTTATCAAGAAAAGCGGGGCAAATAATTGGTATGGCTGAGACTCACAGTAAAAAAATCACTTAAGTTTATAGTCAAGTTTGCGTTTTAATGAAAACCGAACAGAGTGTTAAGGTGGAAATTTGACATGTTAAAGCAATGCAAGTTTAGGCATAACAATAATTATCTTTTCGTCCATTTTCCTATAAAAAGAGTCATTTTACTCAAATAACTCACTTAAATCAAATATAGAGTGGACAGTTAGGGATTGGATTTAAGCAACACAAGGGTATCGCCTAAAAAATTACATTCGGTCAGTCCCTTCCGACAATGCTATTTATGGACAAACCTCATAGTTCAGATGACTCGCACGATCCAATAATATCTTCATCAGAACAACAACGCGCACGAAACAATATGGGGACATAAGCCCAGTTATTATTAAATTGTCACTAACATTAATGATTGAAGCTTTATTGAAAGGGACAATTTCTCCGATTGTCTGAATCGGCAGATCGATAAAAGGTAAGCCTAATTGAGAAGTCTTGCCCCATAAGCATGCCCTTAACCCCGTTTTTCATGCAATGGGATAATACTTTCCAGGAGCCTGACAGGACAGTACAGTCAAACCAAAATTTTTCAATGGTCTCTATAATTGGTTCGAGTCCTTTCTTGAACTCGTATAGAATTTCCGAAAATGTAAAAGCATATGACAGGTGCTGATCCTCTCGATTAACCGAAAACGCTTGAGACTACGAAACAACAAGATGAATTGGAGGCACGAGACACTAAACTAAAAACTACTTTGCTTAGTGCAGAACTTAAGGAGGTGAACGGAAAAATGCTGGTTTTGTTTTCTACCCGCAAGCCGTCTTAAAACTTGCTCCCATGGCAAGAAATGCGTTATTAGCTGTAACGCCTACAAAAATGTTTGCTTGAAAGACCTACGTTTCACCTTGAGCAGCATAAATTAACTTCCGAACTACCATGCCAATTAACTGAAACTGCGAACTTTGAAACCGTACGAAGGCTCTAACAGGAGTGGACTGCGCTGAAAACTGACTTACCAGAATTTTTCCGTTAGCTTTGAGGGGTGGGCTCCATGTAATCTGCAGAGTGTTTCTGCCGGTTACTTGGAGGCGCAGGTCCTGCGGCGGCATTCCAGGGGCTAGGCAACAAATTGAGCAGAGATGCATTTTAAGCTTTCCAGTGAATGATTAATTTTACGTCTTTCATTATGCTTTATAGCGCAGACGCACAGGAAGACAAAACCATTGTATAGGGATTTTAATATATTTAACACAACAAACTCAAGTATGGTATTATGCCCGCATACTCTTCGGAATAAAAAATTTGTCATCTTGTTTTTTTAACTAATTTGTAGACAGCTTTCATATTTTGTACCATTGCCGTCCTTCTAACACAAGAAAAGATTTACTCAAGGTGTATTACCTCAGCAGTACTGGACCAAATAAATGACAAAGGCAATCGCACCTGACAGTAAACGGATGGGAACTTGATAGTTGTTGAAATAAGCTACAGCATTTTGTAATCTTAATATTTCTGGCAAGCTAATTGTTATGCTGGCCTCAGCACCAGTGAAATTTCTCAAGAAACCGCATAAATTCTGTTGGATTTCCCAGAGTATCTTGTCAAAGCCCTGCTATGCCTGTTGCTTTTAGACGAACGCTGACAAACCACATCGCGTGATACTCCGTCACTTGCAATGTAGAAGGCATTTCTTTTGGTCAAAACTAAATCTCGAAGTTCTCGTTTGAGCTCCTTTAGCTCTCACACAATCGTACTTGATGACTTACTGCAGTGAACTACTTGACGTTGAGTTTTGCCAGTGAATAAATCATATCAAGAGTCTGTCAAAACAGCTTAGATTGTTCAACATTCGGCCTATGTCCCCTCTACCAACTGCATTTTGTTAACGCCCACGCAGATGTCCATTATATTTGTAAAGGTCTATGGTAGCGGGATGAAAGTTCATTCTAGGTAGTAATTGTGTTTAGTTTTTTCATCTATCAACTGGGTCAATAGGCATTTTCCTTTACATCATCGCACTGGTGTTTAGCAAACAACACATCAAAACACGCACGGTTATAAATTCGAATTCAGTTAGAAAAAACGGTTATTTTGCGAAATATTAATCTTCGTGAGTTATGTCATGACTATGGAACGAACACTTCAAATTATGTCAACTTTCTCCTTTTTGACGGACTATCCAGCAGGTGTGGATTGAGCATATAGTCAAGGCGGGTGCCTATCGAACGACCGCTTGAAGTCGATGTCACATGAGGGCACGAACACAGGGCAAAAAATTAGCCGTGACGAGATAAAATTATAAAGACTCATCCCATGCATTTTTAGTTCAACTACCACGGAAGACCTCGCGCAGGACCAGCAGTCTCTGTGCATTGTCGTGAAAACCTGGGTGCTAGTATTCAGGGTAAGCCGAAGCGGTGACCGAATAGAAGTGACAGGTAAGGAAAACGCAACTCTTATCCATGCGACTGTATTGCCAGCTGACATGCAGGACACCTTTTGGTCGTGTAAGACAAGTTCAGCTACATCTTAGAGCACTGACAAACAGTCTATCTTTCACACAAAAAAACTTCACAATTACTTAATTCATACATGATTGGCTCATCCCAATGCACTCCACGTTCCACTCTATTTTTCCCCTTGTTTGTCGTAGCGGAAAAAAAGTATGTCAGACACAAAAACTACCTACCTACAACTACAGTAGGTGGGCTAACTCATGAAATGTCAACCGAAATTCAAAAAATGCGTTTTCCATTCGAAAAGGTTACTTAAGCAGGGTAGAAAAGTAAGCACCATGCAGCATGTGTCTATAATAATTCAGTTATTTCAGGATGTCGGCTTTCAAATTAACGCCGTCTCGACAGAATGCAAAAACAATACTCTGTCAAAGTTACTGCTTATAAAGCATGTATTGTATCATTAATTTTCGATGCCTTTGGACGTTCAATTATATTTCCTGGAAAAAATGCATAAGCATAATCATCCTTTTACTCATTTGACAGAAAGTTACGTCTTCTTCCAAATTTACACTCAGAAAATTTGTATCATTCGGTTTTCAAAAACTTTTCAAATTCCCGAATAATTTGAACCCAACCTGGCGTTACGCTTGCATCCATGGTTTTAAAACCAGAGGCCGTATATTTTCAGAGTACGGAAAACTATACATTTCAATACAGTAATAAGAGGAGACTTTGTGTGACATAGAGCAGTGGATTTGAGCCTATTGTTAACTTTACAAATCACTTTGGTAAATGCAGAGACACGACTCTTTATGAACGGCCATTTCATGGTACTAAAAAATCTTACATTTATAACTTTTTCAAAACCGAATCATACTCATCCTTCAAGTGTATTATAAGAAGACGTAATTTGCTAACGAAAGAATAAAAGGATAATTATTTCTATGCATGTTTTCTATGAAATATAAATAAATGCTTAAGGGAATCAAAAATCAACGACAAAATGCATGCTGCATAAATAGTCATTAGTACAGACTGTGGTTTTTGCATGCAGTCGGAAAGAAACTCGTTTGGAATTCGGGATCATGAGGTAACTGAGTTATTACGGAAATATGCTGCAAGACGAGTAATTTTACTGCCCTTCTTAAGTAATCATTTCGAATCGAAAACACATTTTGAAATGTTGGTTGACATTTCATGAGTTATCCCACCTACGGTATGTGTAAGCACTGTCAGCCTGTTCACATTGTGGTCGCATACTGCAGTCGAAAATGGCTTAGGTTGATGGCTCGTAATGCAACAGGGGCATAAATTTATGCTCTCATGGTCAACACCTTTAACTAATAACTATCCCATTTACACTGTCGGCGGATATGCAAACGTCAAATTGACCTATTATGTCCCGCGCACACAAAAAACACGTTCAGTAAGATTGTAAACGCCGGTCTCGCTAAATGGGCCCGTCTACAGCGCTTAAATAGACATACAATCTAATTATTTTTAGGGCTACAAGGGTATATAAGTTGGTTGTGAGTGCGACACTAAATAATCCCGTCAATATCATGTAAGGTTACTTTCCAACGTCGTCACTATTATCGGAAAACTGTGCGTAAAGAAGTTCACATATAAACCTTAATTCTTGTTAATGTTCGATTTCGAGAAGCGAGAGAATAGCGCGTGTGATACGTGTAAATGTACAATGTTATACGGCGTCGGTTACTGCGCCCAGTGTTACGAAGTGTCGAACTATGTGATTAGAGGAATAGTTTGTGCATGAGAGGAGAGACACAGGTGAAATCAAACATGACACACTTTTTATTCGCACACAACAGCCAATGCCTAGTAGCAATAATTTTGACATTTTTGCTCTGTTTTATTATGGTAAAATCAACTGCTTAAAAGGATATCCAATGGGGAAACTTGATTCGTTTTTAAAATAAGGCACAGACTGCTAAAATATCTCCTTACAATAGGCTATATGAAACTGCAAGTGTGTGGTAGGTCCAAGATACAATACCTGACGCTACGTTAGTCCCTGTGCAGGTAACAGAAGAGTGGTGTTGAGATCAGTTTGGTCTAAATACCATAATTGACCTATAGCTAAAAGGCCTCTAAGATTCTTAGTTGAAATAGCTTGTCTGCCGACGCCACAATTCGGCTCTATATAAACAAAGGGTGAAAACAGTTAAGTTGCAGGAAATTCGTTTTAAGACTTTTCGGATTCGATCTCGGTAGAGACAGAAACAGATAAAGGGGATGAGTGAAAATGATTACTGTGTTCGTCGAATCACATGCCAACCAAATTGGCCGATCTTAATTTCATCACCGATATTTGCACTTATAACTACGAGCAATCGGTCGCTCGTTCGGGTTGGTTAATTTACGCCGATAGAGTCGCAACACTGCATATACAGGGGACCACAATATTGCTGATGATTAGTTGTGTGTTTAGATGCGCTGTCATTGACAGAAAAGGATAATTGTTGTCAAAAATATTTTAATCGAGTGCTCGGCAAAAGGTCACCGGCACAGTTCTACCAACCATTACGTGCGAAGAAGAGAATATGTGTCAAACGACACAGGCTCATATATCTAAAGAAAGTTGAGAAAGCCGACAGTCCCTTTGGCATGTCACTTTAGGTTACATTTGCATACCAGTTGGAGCCAACAATCAGACGTCATACAATGGGGCCAAAATCACCCTGAAACGCCAAAAGGTGGGGAATTCGCCGATGACAGCAAGAAAGGAGTCCCAGGATGCAGTCCTGGAGAAGGAGACACAACTGCTGGGACAAGAGCTTTGATCGGATAACTGCTTAGAAGGAAAACTAATTTCGGCAAACGCTTCCGTACGCGAAGAAAACTTCAGAAACAGTCGACTGCTTTTTCACACCATTTCGGGCTGGAGTTGCAAATAGACTGGAAACAACCATCAGGCTTTAGGTAAGGAAACTGAAAGACCCGCTGCTACAGCAAGAAACGACTGGAGTCGTTTATCGGATCTGGTGCAGTTGCGGACAGAGCAACTACGCCGGAGAAACCGGAAGACAGTTCCAAACGTGAATGGCCGAACACGCTGCAGCGGTGCGGAAAAATGACGTCAGCTCTCAATTTGCGGTTCATTTGACGAGATCCGGCCACACATTCCAATACGACGAGGTCGAAATTCTCGCTAGAGGCGAGAACAGGGTGAGCCGCGAGCTGCTTTAGTCATGGTTTATACTAATGAGTGCAACGATTTTCCCCTTTCCATACTCGGTGCTGGACTTCGTCTAGGCGTAGTAATTAGCCACACGGGAAGGGCACGGGCGAACATTGTTTCCAGTGTCAGAGTCCGTGAGACAGATAAGTGAGCAAACGTTGCACCAAAATCCCCCACGGTGATACAATTGCAGCAATTAACGACGATAATGCCCGACATCAAACAATCATCACACGTAGTGCAACAATGTTCGGTGAATGAGGGGAGTCGTGGATTTTCATATGTATGTGGTAGCATGGCAACTGCATCCCCTTGCACATGAACCACTCGTATCTGCTATTGTCTCTAAAGATGGGCTCGAGAAGGAATCCCGAACGTCAGGCAAATAAAGCTCTTGTCCCAGAGATCGTGTTTTCTTCCTCACGAGTATGGATTTCCTACTATATTTGTTGCGATTGCGGGCAAAATAACCATGTCAACGAGCATAGAAAACTAATCTGGAGGCGGATGACCAAACACACAGTACTACTAAGGGCAGACAAAGTCGCGGATCACTCGACAACGACCGTCTGCACCCTCAAGTGCGCCGAGATCGAAATATGTGAGAGAAGTGACTACCACATGGGTCACGTGCTGCTTACGTCCTAGTAATTTGACTCCGTATTCTATTACAAACCGACGTCGTGGATCCTTTTCTGGTTAGGGCTGTTAACGACAGGGCGCACTGGAGCAAAATATAATTCGCTAAAAATATTAAAAAGGCAAAATGCTGGGCAACTATCCGGCAAAAATCGACACCAGTGCTGAAATTACGACATACAACCCATCAAATACTAGCTATTAAGCAATATGTGCACTACGTACGACCATTGTTGAGGATCTTAGGAACCACCTACTGTAATAACTTTGTCGTTACGTGACAAGAACATCCCATGTGTAAAGTATTGACTCCAAGATAGAGTCCGAAATATTATGCGGTATAATTCTCATCCTGCCAATTCGGATCTTTTCCTTAGGAAAATAAGTTGGGATTTTCGAACCAAAATGTTCATTCTGGCGATCACCGCTCCTTCTGTTGAGCAGTTTCCTTGAATCTACTCCTTCGATTCTATCACTCTCTTCCTTCTCAATTCGGTCCTCAAATCATTAAGCCTTGGGCTGCCGCTTTTCACTATCATTACGCCTTTTGTGACATTTCAGCTTGTGTGAGACCAAAAAACCTGTCGTTAATGATTATGGCTCACGCTGACACGATATCTAGACTTGCACGCCAGTGCGTCTCATCTGCCCGCAATTGTCTCAAATTGGCTTGTCTGTCGGCATGCGAGGAGTGCAAGAACCTAGTGTGAGGTTTGACGGTGCTCGCATCTCTGCCGTATGCGTATTCAAGCATAAGTAACAGCTGGGGAGAAATTACTGAGACAGTGGTGAATATGCTCAACTATACTGGTGGAACCATGCGGAAATCGACGCAACTCGATTAGGAGGAGAAACACTACCACCGTCAATAACCCAATCCAGCTCTGTCTCATGATTCAGGGTACGACTAAAGCTCGGGGTGGTTTACATCTCCACTTCCCCTGGGACCTCTTTTAGGTCATTGATGCATGGCGAGAGTGGGTCCTGAAAGACGATTCCAGTCAATGCGATTTGGTCAGACTAACCTTGTGTTGTGGATAACTAACCACAACAGACCAGGCAGACTGAAATGTGTTGAATTATTCACCTTACTAGTGGCCGAGTCGATAGACATCCGTCAAGTGATGAAAAACGAGAACTATCTGAAGTTCAACGCTTTGGTAACTTAAAGCAGCGTCTCCTCGCCAAGTTGTCGCAGCGAAGGCCGAATTCGTCCGACAAAGTAAATTAACTCGGAACAATCTTTCAGAAGCACAAGGCAAGATGGACTTGTCCCCCCGAGTTTCTCATGACGAGCACCTTAACAGATGCTTACATGACGTGAAAATTTATAATGGAAGGCTCAAAACTCGGGCAGCCCGTGAATCAGTTCATCCTCAATATTGAGGCGCCGAAACAAAACATGCACAACCATGACAGCCTAAATTGCGAAGTTTGGGATGAACAAAAAATCGTCTTATTTCTTGAATTTATGCGGTCCAACTTCGAATATATGGAACAGTTTTCTATAAAACTGATTAAGCAACACTACACAGAACTTGAACTTTGGGATTTAAAGCGTAAGCTATTGTCTAAAGAAAACAAAAGTAATTATGGTTGTTTTTATAAACTACAGTTTTGTTTAGTGATTTGTTTCATAAAAAGGTACCCTGCATGCTAGTAGCAAATGACGCCCATGCGTTCGAAATAAGAAATCTTCAGCCAAAATCCTCAGTCGGACTAAAAAGGTCCCGGTAAATTTGTCGCAAATGTATGACTACTTTTCTACATATGTGTCTTTGTGTGACAACGGTCGGATGAAGGACACCAAACACACGCGACTAGCCAAATTCATCTGTCTTACGGGAAAGGTGGTAGCAGGGATTGAACGGACGGGCCTATTTATATAGAGAGGAAGGGCAAAATAAGTAGATAAAATTAGTAAGTTCGTTTTTCGGGCGGAAAAGTTTGATTGCATTGACGTTTAGCAACCGACATTTGGTAGGGCGATTAAAAAATAAGCACATAATTTCTACAACGGTCGTTTCTCAACACTCTGAGCTGAGGTCACTGTAAATAATGCTCCTTACCGTCCACAACAGACGAGTCAACCTTGTACGGTGAAACACAAGACCGAAATAATCCTGTTTGACTAAAAGTCACTTAAGTAATTATAGTAGGTATTCTTTGCATGCCACAGATGCTTGGAGGCTTTCACCCGATCCTTATCCTATATATATCTGAGTGCCTTTAAAAAGCAAGGAGTAACTTGGTGACAGAGGTCGACCGATGCCTCTTGAAATAGCTTAGACATGTTAGAAATAATTGAAGGCGATTTCCACCCGGGGCTTGTTAAAAATATAAATTGAAATTGCTATTTGTTAAGATCAAGTGGTATTGCAAAAGTAAATTGTACCTTTGCATGCAAGAAATATTATTTTAGATTAATACCTTTCATTGTGCGTATTATTTTACTGTTTGTCTTCATTATTCGCCAAGACGTTGCCGTAGTTTACATTTAGCATACTGTCAAGCAGCATGCATAAGTTCGCAAGCAGATGACTCCAGCTGCTTGGATTAAAAATGTTATGCCGATCAAATGGCGGTGTCTCATATGTTAAAGGGCGCTCATTACTTGGATTACGGGACCGGCTTAACTTGCTTGGGTTTGATGCTCGTCCTAGATCCCCATAGGTGGTCGCACAGCCTCGAGCGATGCAGATCGAGGGAGACCACGGACAAAGATCTAGGATCTCCGCTGGTGTCCGCTCAATGGCCAAGAACATAGGACTAATAAGTAAACAGGCGCGAGATCGAGTATCAGGTGCTACAATTTTGGGGTTGAGTGCAGCTGGCCATAGGTGGCCATATCAGTCTCCCGCGTGCTTGTCAATGCTAGAAGCGGTTACAAATACTTTAAACATGCCATATGAATGTACGCCTATTGACAAAACAGCATGTTTGACGTACAAATCTCTACCCACGCAATAACAGGCTGTTAGGCGTTCTAACATCTGCATATTCCAACGTGCGTCCCGCTATACGTCAGTCAGAGAGAAGATCTTTTAAACTGTCAACTGCGGCGATCGATTTGCAAAATACTAGTTAAAATACGTTGGCCCACACCAGGGTTCAAAACCACATCCTTGTATTCCTAATGAAATGCTCCAAACCCTGGTGCTTCGGCATAAAAGGGATTAATTTTCAGTCACGGAGTCAGTTGCTGTTTGTCTTCCAAACCAACTGGAGTTTCGCCCGCATAATATAACCATTTCCTGGGAATCTACAAAGCGTAGAGGTCTCCATTGAAGGGTATATCAGTAGAAGAGATATCACACGCAATCCAAGAAATAAATTTTTTTCGAGCCATCCTTTCTTTGCCTAATTAGTAAGCGCATTATTTTTGCATTGTCTGCCACAGCTGTTCCAGCCGGGGGGATGAAGAGAAGAAGATCACAAAACCTGACTAGGGACGAGAGACCTAGAAGGAGTCTGGAGCCTATGGCAATCGTTTATCGGCGCTGAATGATGGGGTAGATTAAGCGCAGCCCAAATGCGTTTCCGAAAAGATTTCGAGATTTTGAGAAACAGTTTGAATGAGATTTATCAGCCTAAGTAAATCCACTGAGGACACAGCGGATGCAAAACTTTGGATTTTTTGTTATTTCGGCAGTTTTAACTTGCATTGGACGGCATGGGATCAGACGAACAATTATCTGCACTGGGTAGCCAGAAGATTCCCTTCTATAGGCAGGTGGCAGGCAATGCGAACAACTGACGACATATAACACACTTGTATTTCATCAAAAAGTGAGGAGAAGGGTAGCTAGCTAAATAATTGTATAGTAAGCAGGAAGCCATTGCCGTCTCAGTATCTTATGCATTTATTTGTCAGGGTCGAAAAGTAAACTAAGCATCCTGGCATACATAATCCCGGGGTATTTCGTGACGTAGAGATTACCGTTAAATATAAAGCTGCTGCCGACAGCCCATAGTCCGCAAATTTGATATATCGACATACGACAACAATAAGTGTTTGGAAATGAACTGCTCGTTCTGTTATGCCGACGAGCCATCGTTGTAGTGGAGTTAACTCATAAATACGTAATATAGATCTTCACTTACGGATTTCGGCCGTTCTAAATTCAATTGGGTCACTGGGAGGTGAAAGGCCAACTTTCTTATTGACCGCCTGCACTCGAGCGATGTAAGTCGTGTAGGGGCTGAGGTCGGTGAGGTTGTAACTAACAAGGCGCTGATTGTTCTCCTCTATGGGGTGCTCCGAAACGTGGATGTTTGTGACTTGGCGCTGACCCAGTGAACCGAGATTATTGTCTTTGTTTTCCACAGTAAGCGTATAGGACTCAATTTCATCCGCTTTTTCGGACTTCCAACGGAGAACCGCGTAGCTGCCTCCAATAGGCCGCACATCAAGCCATGCTGGTGGATCCGGCAGTGCTACAAACAACGTGCAGTTTGATTTATTTACTAATGTATATTACGGTTAGCTGCAGTACGGATGTTCTCTGATCACGGCCTAAACCGGTTCGACAAATTCACCAGTAGACATAATTCGCGCTGCTTGTTTGTACAGTCAGGTTTAAACAACAAACAATATTACTACCATGTTGAAATAAATAAATGTTGGGCTTATATCATATTTCAGTTTTAGATTTCCCTGTTAAACTGACATAATAGTCTTTCCAATGGCGTTATATCATGTTGTCCAGTTCAGCATGCAGGATCGCAAAACAATTCGAAGACACTTAGGTTTAAGACAAATAAATCATGTTGATGGAAACAATTTTTTAAAGTTGTGCTTTTGGTAGACACAATGATGGTTGCTGTGCTCTCCAAGCGTCTATGACTGCAAATATGCGATTCGACTGACAAAAATGTAGGCTAATATCTTTTGCGCAAAAATACAATTTGGGGAACATAAAATAAAATATCCCATCAGAATAAGTCTATAACATCAGACCACAACTTATTAAGTTCAGTGTTGATATATTAACTGTCCACTTGACCGAACTGATAGTCAAATATGCTAAACTTATGCTGCTTGACCTATGTTTGTTCGTTTTCTTAGTAACCACTTGAAATCTGATGTATTGTAACGCATTGTCTCTGATATTAAAGTCCAAATCGATGTGACGAGCGGTGGGAGTCTCATGCGAGCATGATACATTATGCAAAAATATACATTCGATCAGTGTAAAAATAAATCCTGTGGTTCCCTAGATGAGGCGTGAGTCCTTAATAACGCCTTTTATTCTATAGATTAATGCCAAACAGATGCTGGTTTGAGAGCCGCGGCAATCCGCTGCATAAAGGCAGAAAAGGAGTCGCGTATTCTCAGTTTGGGTTCGGTCGAAAGGTTGTTAATTATTAAGGACCACTCAATTATGATATATTCGCAATCGCAAACGGCTTGGCAAGCCTATTTAGACTTGATGGTTACCTAATAATCAGTGTGTTATTGCACAATTTTCTAAAAATGAGTTAAAAATGCTGGTCAAACTATTTTGCCGGCTATACGGATACATTTGACAAGTCAATGGCAGATGGAATTTACGATTGTCCTTCGCATAGCTGAATGAGCCAATAGTAACCTCGATATTACTGAAAAATTTGATAAGAGGCCATTTTAAAACTGAATCTTAAATTTACTTGTCCGTTTAAACCAACGCAACCATCAGAATGCATCAAGAAATATGAAGATTTTCGTGAAATCCTTCAAACACCTTGAGTTATTTTCGGCGTATTTGCGTTGACCACTCATTCACGAACTCGTCATTCTAACGAAGGTTATGCGGTCAACGGAAATCCTTAAAAATAAGTGCGGACATGATTCTCCAAATTAGGCAAGAGATCCCCTTGTTAAGCGTTTATGCACAAGGATGAGGTCTCAACTACCACACAATTAAGAATGACAATAAACAACGCGTTAATCCGTCACATGATCACGAACTCACGACTAAATTTCGTAATAGTTAAAAAACACGTCCGACTGCCTATACTAAGGTAGACAAGCGCTATGTTCGTGTCAGATCAACTTCCTTTCCTGTCGGTCCATCCTGTGTCACCGGCTTTATTGAGTCCAGCTGAGTGATGCTGAGTTCATCGCAACCCCTAAGGCCATATGGGTCTCATTTGAACGCCTACCGGGCGCAAACAAAATGACACGCTTCATTACCACTAGTTTCAATCATATGGTACGTTGTGTTACACTCGAAAATTTTTTCAATATTAATGTCACAACCAGCATAAGTCTGTTTTAATTCTTTAAACTTATTAAAAAGGTACACTTACGGATAACTTAGAGTTTAAAAAATTTGAATTAATATGCGTTTTATTTTGTTTTTTAAATTCTGTTTGCGTAATCGGTCGTCAAATCAGATTGTAATTCCTGCATTAGTAAACGTGCCCACTTGTAGGGGAAAATTTCTTTAAAACGCAATGATTTCGCCTTGGTAATAGGCTATAGGCTAACATCAGTTACTCGTATGATTGAAAAAGGGTCCTTTTCATGGAATCTGTTGCCAATTCGCCATAAAATTGTGGAGGTGGCAGATTGAATTCATCTGCAATGTCAGGCCTTCCGGACCAGATGGATTTCCTAGTTCTTAAATTGTACAAAATCCACTGATTCATTTTCACATGTCTGGTGAAAGTGTTGGACTTCAGTACGCTTCTTCCTCATATTTGTCTGTTGTTCCCTAATTAAAAAATACTAATGAATAAAACCTCCAGCAGGGCCTCATGCTGGGCTTGAGGCGAATAGTTCGTTGGCCGAAAACAAAACTATGAGTTTAAAGTTGAACTTAAAATGCCGATATATACTGGTTTGGGAAAACGTCAGCAAAAAAGAGTATGCTAGCACCTTGGGTTCGCTTTGGGACTAAAGCCCCTGGGTTCACCCGACAGGCGCAAACAGTCGATAATTATATTTCATTTACTTGAAGGACAGACTCGTCAAAATAAGGTTTGACAGAAGCTAATGCGTTAAGAGGCACATTAACACAGAACGTCCACTCTAATCACTGGCATTCTGATGAAAAAAACAGAACCCTTCCAAAAAAGCACCAATTAGATGCAAAAAGATATTTCCTCTATTGTTAGATTGATAAAAAATATGAATTAGTGTTTATTGCCGGTTACCAAGAAGTTATGTAAGTGCCGCGCCTCTGTAAATGGTTGCTTAGTCAACGTAGCGGAGAACTTAATGACAAACGTCTTAAATCTCTCGCAATATTTAGTTCTAACATCGTAGCAACTTTCCAAAATCAGACAAATGCCATTTAACCTAGGACGGAACCAAAGTTAATTGATGTCTGCAAAAATGGGTAAATTTATAATTCAGGCTTATGACCTGGAAACAACTTATAGATACCAAGCAGCGATCACAAAACATAATGTACAAAAAGAGTTTGCCAAATTTTGCCGGTATACCTAGAGCCGGACCAGTGAATTATTACTGTGCCATTTGTACTTACGTTCTCCCCTATTCTAACCCTATCGTTATCTATAAATTAGTCAACATCTGACGTAATGCTTCCTCGTAACTATGGTTAATGTTCATATCTGTTAAATGCCTTGTTCATTTTACTAAATCTCCAAGAAGTAGTTGTAAAATAAACAAAGTAATGTACCTTAATGCTTGCAAATATTATCCTTTATGCAGGTATAACACTGCGGATTTTTGCGCTATGATGGAGACATAACTTGTCGTAAAGCTATTCTCACTCTTAATCCCAACCCACTTTCTTTTGTACAGGGACCATTGCATGACTACGGTGGGCGGACTTGCTCCTTGTTCCTTTAAGTATTTTTCATGGGCAGCTTAACAATCTCCATGAGGATTGTGTTTAATTTGTCAAGCTAAAGTTCAAATGTGTGTACTACTCAAGGGAAAGAACACGTTTATACGGCCACGTGGTGTCTGTTCTCACCAAACATATACCTTGGACCATCTACTCCGTAAACTCACCTTCCTCTGATTTTCATGCACACGTGTCTACTTCTTGGACGAGTTGTTTGCATTAAAGTGTGTCCTAGCGGGCCCTTAAATGTCTCGGAATTCTGGTGATGATTGCAACCGTGAGCCTACACTCTACTTCGACACCCACAGTAGAAGACACTTGGGGAACAGTTCTCAAATACATTAAATAAATTCATTGATAAAACATGGACTTCAGCGGATGGATGGACACAGAATACTTATACGGACAGCATAGACAAAACAGTATACTGCGGAGATGTAGCACGCAAAAGACCCATTTTCTAACCTACCACGACGTTGTAGTTTGCCTCCTGAACGGTAGTCGTCCCAGTTCAGATGTACGGGATGTGTAATCTTCTAAGATGACCGACATCCCGTTAGCGTTTACGGGCATCATCTGGGCGCCATTAACCACTAGTCACAACAGGGCTAATTATCGATATCTCGAGTAATGTGTTGCGTCAAATGCTTTAAAAAGTTCTAGAATGAACATTTTTCTCCGCGTATTCTTTACAGGTTTTTTCAAGTAAGCGGGAATTTCATTGACTACTTGTGCGTGGCCTCGCTTTGCCTGGAGCTCTCGTTAATGCATACTGAAAAATAAAAACGTGGACCAACTTCGGAATTTGCAAGGTAGAAGTGAATACAAATGTATTTCCTGTGTGGAAAAATTACAATTATTTTGTTGACGCCTACGTTCTTTGCCTTGGGCGGACCCTTTCATTACCTCGTAAGCAATATGTGGTAAGGATCTCTCGCTCAAAGCGATTACTTGATAAGATTTGGGACTTACCGCTTCCAAAATGTGTACTGTATTCAAATAAGTTATCCAATTTGGAACGTTTTCCAGACCCTACGTTGACAGTTATGTAGTACTAAAACTAACGTCAGAATTATAGCTCTAACGAGTAACTTACAGAGCATATTTGGAGTGCGTCGTTGAAATTTAATGTTCAATGTTCAAAAACGAGGTGCAAATAAATCGTTGGTTTGTTGTTTCTTTTTCGTACGAACCACAAAATACTATTGTGTACTGACCAAAACGGCATTTGTTTTAATCCGGATATTTACAGGATGAGCGTCAAGCGTTAAGGTCGAATCTTGACTATTGTTAGGTTCAACCTTAGCAGTTGGCATTGTCGTCGCCGCTGCATAGTGAGAGTTGCGTTAGATATCAGTTTTCACGTTTAGGCAAGGTTTAATTTTTGAATCTAACAACCCTATCATTTTAACCCTCAAGGTCTAAATTTTCTGGATATTTTCTCCCCAAAGATCGCTGCTTTTAGTAAGCGAATTCAAACGGCGACATGTTTAGCTGATCAGTAAAAAATGTTCTTAGCTATTTTTCGGTTTGCATGTGAGGAGCCCCAACCAACCTAACTGACGTCCCCTAATAAGTGCATGGTTCGTCATGCAAATACCAAAATGTTCTTTATACAGTCAACGTCAGTAAATATTTTGTTGGGTCCCCCCATCAATCAAAAAAAACAGTATAAATGCACTAATCCTTTCTAAAGCAATGTGCATAGTTTTATTTATTTTATAATGTAAAATGTGTTAGAAATTGCTGTTAAACAACGGGATGCTGTGTAGCATGCATGCGTGAGTTAGCGGGCCCAGAGGCGCAGCAAGACTCAATATAGTCCATAAGCGGTGTGAAATGATAGGATTTACGTGGGCATCGTGAGAAGGAGACATCGCATATATCTGAGGAAATACAAAACAAAGGTAGTACGCAATATCAAATCTTTCAATGACATTTCAAAAAATATGCCTCAAATCGGCCCGTTTGCAATGCGTCATAAACAAAGACATTTCCCTCAGTCTTGCTTTGGTTTATCTTGAGCACTTTCAAACCAATGTGCTCCGACTTTCTTTTCAAAGCAAAGCAAATAAAATGTTTTGAATACGAAGATCTTTGAGTTCTGCGCTTATTTTTTATATTTTTCATCGTCGCTCGTCTACATATTTCTGATAAAATCTTATTTACTCCGAATGCTTATAAGCGGGAAGATTCACCTTCAGCACCTCTTAGAATATCGGAGACCCTGTTGCCTGTTCCATCCTTCTCCCCCCAATATCATGTTTGTTTCTTCTGCATGTTTCACTTGACGTTCACATATTCTTATTTTTATCTCCTAATCCGTTCTTCTGGCTTCTTATTGTTCACATAACCGACGGTTTATGCGGACATTAGAGGCGTGCAGTGGACCGGACTTATCAACTCATAGCGTCGGAATCCAATTATCGCTTTCTTTAATGAATAGAGGCCCAGTTAGAAACCGTGCTAGACTGCAGTTTGACAGATAAACGATAGAACTCGGTGATAAGGCGTAAAGGGAGCAACATGATGTCCGGGCGCCACGCAGCTGGCCTCGGTCGATTGCATGACGATAGCATCAGAGGTGGTAGTGAGACAGTTTATGCGAACGTTCAGGCATGAACATAAGCGCCAGAAAAAAATGTCGGCACAATCTAAGGAGCTATAAAATTAAATCGGGTCGCTTGCCTAGCCAGGCTCTTTGGCCAGCCGCTGGGTAGAGTTTATCGTTAAATGGACATAAGTGCATTTGGAAAATTGAGAACGTAAAAGAGCTGGCCGACTCAACCCAAAGTGGATAAATATTCATAGTTATATTATGGGTGTCGAGCAGGTCAAACACGTTTGCACAACTGAGATTGTTGTTATGTTTCACACCATTAGAATTCAACATAATTTCCTCCTTAAATATAAGCAACGGATCACTCAAAATCCCCCTAAAGTTTTTCCCTACTAACGTAAAATTTAAAGTAATAAGCTAAATGGTCAGCTCCTCACCGTTTAAAAGCACGAATTTTCAATAGTTTATGATAAATATTAGGATATACCTCGTAAGCAGACAACAGTCAATTAGAGTTATTTGATTGAAAAATGTCTGGAGGAAGCCGCTTTACACCCAGTTCAATTCAAGAAGAAAGCAAATGTTTATATTATTTTTGAGAAATTTTCTCCTAAGTGTGAATGAAAAATAAGAACATACGACGTGATGTGCCGCAGCATATGTGTCATAAATGATTTTCTGTTTATTCCTGGCGTTTTCCTATAATAAATATGTACGAAAGTATCCAGCACCCCTGTTAGCATTCAGATGAGTAGTATCGTCTCTTTCAAAAATCCAAATAATATTTGAGGTTCTATCTGGCAAAATATTTTAACCGGCATTTGGGTATGCAGGGTGACGCACATGTGGTGCTGTTATTTTTGCATGTTGGATTTATTTGTATCGTAGAATGCATTTCACTTAAAAAAGCTCACTTAAACTTCCTCGTATTAATGGAAAACTACAAGTTATTTGGATAACAGGCCCGTTTTCTACACTACTGTATATCACAAGCAAATTTTCGTGTCAAATAACGTTGTGCTATAAAGTAGTACTAAGACAGACAGAAAGTAATTTTTAATGTCTCTTCTAACACCGGAAATTCGGATGCAGTTACATTCAGGAAAATGCATTTGTTTCAAAGACAACGAACGCATTCATATTAAAGTTTGATGTTGCGAATTTCTCGTCCCTTTTCCTTAAAAGGCTGTGACAGACATGTCTGATATTGCTTTATCTTGCCAGACTAAACAATTGGAAACGTTAAGAAATGTTTTGGCAGTGACTGCTGTATGCTCTTACTTTTATGTCGCGCCATGTGGTATGTGTGCCAAGGCAATTTCTATATGTCATGGTCTACGAACAGTGTAATTTACTAGGATTCTAATATTGACAATGGCCAATAAAATAGTTCGTTTGGTAAGTATATTGGTGAGTTTATTCGTCACAGAGTAAAATGTAGCACCACATGGACGTCAAGACCACTTAGAGGGAGTATCTGCTAATGTTCTTTGAGGACATCATTAAGAAAAATAAAGAAACAGTTTGAACACAAACGGAAAAATTATTCATATAACCATCATAGGCACATTGCTAATACAAAACGTTTTTGTTTTGGTCACGGGGCAACATTCTGAAATAACGTATGGCTTTGCGATTAGGTCATATTTATGACCGGAAATACGAAGTAGACAAAGGTGGTCATAGGGAGGGAGAATGTTTTGAGGGAGAGCACTGCGCTGACTGCAACTTTCAGGAAATATCGACAGTTAAGAGTTTGGATGACCATCGAATTCCAGGAGTGGCTTGTCTAACAGTCGATGACGGACACCGTTAATAGTTTAAGATTCATTGGCGTTATGTTCGATGCCTTTGGCTACAAAGACATGC
>CACRXP010000204.1:250891-264826 GCA_902702965.1 Spirometra erinaceieuropaei | reverse complement strand
GGTAATCATTGGTTTTCCAAGACTGTTCACGCTTTATTGCATGCGTCACGGACAATCTCTTCCTCACTTGCAAAATGCAGTTTTTCCACTGTCTTTTGAGTGATACATCTTATATCAGATTCTCATATGGTGTCCGTTGAGAGCGCAAATATAAGGTAGTTGGCCAGACACTTGAAGCCCTCGTTTGGGTCATATAAATAAATGTTCATAAAAAACCAACTCGAACGGTCAGCCGTTGTCTACCTCCTTGCCTGCTGTAAATACTAATCTATATACCTGTGGTCAAGAAGATATGTAAGGATACAGCACCACTGCGAGGTAGGTTTATGGCGTATCCTGGAGCGCTTACCTGTTGTGAAAGCGGGCATTTCCGTCTGACAGTACAAGTGTTTTGTAAATAAATGCACTACGTAATTATTATATAATTTTTTTCATTATAGACTTTATGAACTGATGTAGTGTGTAGTTCGAAGTAAAAGAACCCCGGGTTTGTCACCGAATAGGGCAGACATTACAGCCTCACTAGTGCACCAATTGACTATTTGTATCTCTAGCGGCAGAGTAGTTAAGCGGTATTTAAGATGTCGTGGTTCATTGCCCGTTTTCTTTAAATAAGCCATGACAGCAAAAGCATATTTGTTTGTTGCATACTTTTTCAGGATACAGTGTCCTGGTTATTTGTGGCTGTCACATATTCTAATTGCTTCCACAATCATCAGTGAGGTATATTTTAATAAACCAAAAAGTAAATGAGTTGAACAGCCCGGTCACGCATATAGCAATTTTACAATCAAACGCTGTCTGGTCAATTTGGCGATTTAAAACACAAACTTTGGATGGTTCACGGGTGGGTTATATAATTAGTTAAACCCAGGTGAGATGTCTCAAACAATGAATGTTGATAATTCTCATATTTAGCCATATCGAATGCACTCATACAATTACTTAGTGAAACAAATATATGGTAATACCCAGCGGCCGAAATACCCACCAACACAGTTATGTGTTATAATGTGCTCATTGTCAATATTACATAGCACCTCAAGCAAATGCCTACTTTCATCCGTCGGGATAAAGAAGCAGGAAAGTTGCGCGACCTTCTGCTACTCTCCACTAACTGATAAAGTATAATTCCGTACTCCGTGACTCATAATGATTTGAAGGAAAAGCAAGGACCGTTTACGCACTTCTGTCTTTTCATGAGGATGTCTGCGTAAAAAAGAGTTTACTAAAACATACATGTTGGTTTCAGCTTTCTTATAGTCGCAACTACTTGGCGCAATATTCCAGCTCAAAAGCCACTACTGTAACATTCAATAAGCGCAAAAATGCAATAGTTCACATTACAGTCAGAGTGATAACGTGTTTGGTGAGAAGAATAACTTTCAATATATAGCCGTCTGCAAACCTTAATCGTTTGGCCTGAGGTTAATACTAAAAATCGTCCAAAATTAAACAATGATCGGTGTACATTCATGAAGCTTCTAGCCCAATCCTTAACTCCATAAAAGAAATCAACCATTCTGAACTGGTTTCCGGTTTGTTTCCTTGTCTTTATCTACTAGGCAGGCACATCCGTCTGTTTATCACAGTAGCCAGAAACAATACAACAGAACGGCTTTGTTATCATCAAGTTTAAAAAATATTTTTAACACACCAGTTAAACTTTTTGGGCTATACGTTGGCAAAAACGTGCCGTTTCCAACGCATCAAAGATTACTCTACAATTCTGCTAAAATTACAGCCAGGTTTTTCTTTCACTTCGCATTTCTTCACAACAGCGTTTACGAGCACTCTATTTTAATAAACGGAGTATCAAATTTCCTTTGCACTGCAAATTTATTTAAATAAACAAAAATATTGTTTACGGGATGAAAACACCAAGCCCTCGCTTTAAGAGCATTAACTTAAGACACATTTAAGCGTCTCCAACCATCATTTAGATACATGTTTTAAATTTCAAAAAGAGCAACTCCACTGACTTAGATGAGAGGATTGGGAAATGTGCCCACGCAAATTATTCATTTGCTATCCAACTAACCGCATTCTATGTGCTGCCGTTTTCTTAGGTCATTTAATTGAGTACTAAACTGATGAACACTTTAGCTAAGTTTTAATGTAAAAAAACTTTCTTGAAAACTGCCTTAACGTTTTAACATTACGCGTTTAATAAATGATTGTCTTTCATCAGACTACCATATGTCGCAGACAGATCAAATAAAACAAAAGAACCCTAGCAAACCACATGCGTTTTCATACTCGCTATTAGTTGAGATAATGCACAGTTCTTTGTAAAGCCTATGAACTAAATAATCTTTATTTTAAGGAATAAATTTAACTTGTAAAAAGGTTTCATATTCTGTTTATTTAAAAGAAACTCAAGTCACTAATATGGCAAAGTATTTAAATGGCTTGCTGCATCATTTTAGACAATATTTGTTAGTTGGCTTCAACAGAAAAGTCACGAATGCATCTTCCTCTGACCACTTTTCGTAACGATATTTTGTACGAATTTGGTGCCACAACCGAAAATTATGCTAAGCCTCTACTAATATCAAAGTCATGTTTGGGCACAGTCCACAACCACTAGGGTGGCCCATATAAATGCAAAAAGCGAGTTCTTAAATTGATACTATTTGCTGAAAAAGCGCACCAAACTACTTACAAAGGGAAAACTCTCTGTTAAAAACCTGTTTAGAAGCACGATATATATATTAAAATATGAACGGTAGAAACCCAGTTTTTCCGTAAAAGTTTGATCATATTTTCATTGCGATCAGAAACTATTATCATAATCTAATAGGTAAATGAGAACTCTACTCTATGGAAGCATGTATTGAAACTGCAAAAGATATTTTTCTGACGCGCAGTTTAAAATTTGTGTACGTTTAAAACTAGCGTTGTTTGACTTCAAGGTTATTGTCAAGGCGGCGAGGCTTAATTTGGTTTAAGTAAGGCGACTGTCAAAGGTAGCCAGTAGTTAAGGACTAGTATCCGAGTAAGTTAAAAGAAATTGGCCCTATATCGTTATGGACGAGATTTCTAAAACAATGTCAGTCATGATTGTTTTAGAAAAGGTCTGAAAGAACTGACGCGTTCACACAAGAGTAGTTTTGTTCGGAGGCGCTCACGTTTCGACGCAACAAATATGTAGGTAAGTTTTACAAAACGGCCTTCTCCTGGGTGTTACACCCTCGGATTTGGCTTCCTCTAGTCCGACCTGAAACCACCTGATAGCTAACATCACTAATTTGCTTGAAGTTGCCGAGTTTCCTATATCGGCTTTATGCGACTATACTCAAAAATATAACGGTATATAGAACTGCATGTAATACATACCAACATTTGGAGTTAAATATGCAGTAAAGAACAATCTTATGGACATACGTTTGACAACAATGCTGATGTTTCGACGAACGACCCCAAGCGTATTTTTGGCGATACAAATGTACGTCGAATGGTCGGTGATGTCCGTGAGGCGTAGAGTAGCCTGCTGCGAGTGAGGCTCTGTGAGCGAACGCTCCGTTTGGACCGGTGAACCGACCACATCTCGTAGACCAAGTGCGACAACCGACGTGCCTTTTGTTGCCCACCAGACCATCGGTATTGGGTAGCCACTAGCCCTACAAGTAAGGTTGGTACCCTTTCCCGGTGAAACGTATACTTGTTCAACCATGTCGTGAATGGTTGGTGGAAATTCAATGCCTGAAAATGTCATGCAATTGATAATAAGTATCGTCTTGACGGAGTGTTTTACAAGTGCATGAGCGTGCCATCTACAGCAAAAAACAGGCAATGCGCAGATTGCGGCCGAAAGGCAAGAAAACAGCAACGGACTCATATACAATATTGAACCATAACCAAGCTAGAGTAAAACTGGCAGCTCTCAACAGAGAGAAAATGACGTATAGGAACCTGTTCAGATCATATAACAGAGGTAAAAAGTTTACTTTAAATAAAATATGAAAATTGACATAATATGCGCCTGCAAATATAAATCGTAACTGCGCGCACCGTTATAATGAGCGTCATGGTACAGCATCGTCTACTCAGCCTTATCCATAGATATTGGCTTTACAAATCTTACTAATAAAAGTATACCACTGAGTCGATTCAGATTTGTCATATGGCGTATGGGCGACAACACCTGGTTCCGATAGAACTATTGTGTCTTGGACAATCACTTCGGAAATTTCCGCAGGGATTCTCAGTTTTTCTCGTGCATTAGTATAACTTATGCACTTTACTTAATGGGTTTTTTGGAATAATCTTGCTTACGGCTCACAATTCTCGCTAAGACGTCAATCACATTGTTTGTCATACAAAGTTGTAATTTTACTTTTTCAAAATGCTATTTCACCTTTCTTCTATTCGGGAACATGCGCCCACTGGGAAGCTTCATAAATTACTCGATTAAATTTATGAAATCGACCCAGGTGACATATTTTATGCTACTCTTTTAAAAGCACTGTCTGACATCCTTTGCTCAGGAAAGGCTTAATACAGCATTTTTAATACTGGGTCTGCTAGCCTATCCTGTGGACGATGATTGATTTTAAAACAGAGCAGGTGATAAAGCCTTCACTTCTTCCACAGTTAGTACTGCATTTGGCATCGGTCATTATCAAGCAGTTCACTGATAACTGGATCCAAACCACTTTTCTTACGATGACTATTTGCGAGCCGGATTTTGGTTGCAATGATTGACTGCCTGTCAATTAACCTATCGGCGAACGGTAGCCAAGTGTTGAGAAGAACAAATGCGTGTCAGCGTAGAGGCTTAATGCGTGTTTGTTTGCTAATTTTTAGACGCCAAGCAATTAAATGTCTACCTTTGAGCATTCCACCTGGATCGCGTAAGTCGTAGTCGATTTTGTTGGTATCCGTTGTTGCCTATGACATCAGACAAAAACCTCGCACCGTTATCATGTTTCTTCTTTAAAATTATTGGCAGACTTCGGACGCTTTCTCCGGTAGGCTTTCGAATTTCAGTAACTACGCGTTCATTTTGCAGGGGGATGAGATTTTTTGGTGAACATGCACTACCGGAGGTTTATGAAGACTTATTTTAGACGGAACAGGTCAAAACATCTGCATGCACCAAACAATTTCACACAACCTTGATCGCCTCTTCAACTCTCTCTCTCCTTGGAAATTTCTAGTTTCTTAAATATATACTCGTTCAGTATTTTTGCATATATAGCTTTAAGTATGTTTCCTAATGTTATTTTGCTGAACAACAAGCTTGCACAAGTAATTGCCGACAAAGCCTGCCTATGCAACACCACCTCTATTAGGGCATTTCTTGGCGCGAATGTCTCGCCTATGCTATCCGTTTTGTTTTCGCCTGCATATTTTTACCGCCAGCTCTCTTCCGGCTCTGTTAACAGCTGTGAACGCTTATAAGGAAGCTGATCTACGTTTCCTTCTCAGCCTCACTCCATGCATCGTGGTGTTTTTTTCTGTAGCACCTATGAACAAAGCTCGTGGTGGTGTAATACGTCGGGAATGCTGTATGAAAATCTAACGCACAATATGTATTGCATAAGTGGTATTCGCTTTACCATGTATTATTAATGTATACTCTTGAATTGTATCTTTCCTACTGTATGGCAAAGAAATCATGTTTGAGCGTGTTTAATTATGAGTTGTAGCGACTTGGAATAATTAATTTGGCCCAGCTGTGAAAACATCGAAGGTCTCAGTGCGACTAAAATCACGGTCCTCGTTCAAGGTCTCGTAGCCTAGGACCAGCTCTTGCTGTTGTAAAGTAAACTTCCACAAGGCGGCCAAGCTTATCGTAAATGGGTTGAATAAAGTAACGAAAAGAGAACGCATTAAAATCATCCCAATTTTTGTGAAGTGACTGTCCATTATATTAAGAAGAGCTGAAAACCAGAGATAACTCATAGGTTATGTCGATATATCTGTTAAAAACGAATTCATAGTATTGCATTATATGTTGATGTTTAGAAACGTGCGAATAAATGCCAATTACCTCATTTTCGCGACACAAACATATGACAAACATCCTACACGTTGGATAGTAATGCACGCAAATTATGTAAATGCATCATGCAAAATCGACTGTTTGTATGAAGTTTATTATAAAATCTCGTGTTTGTAATGAATACCGAACTAGAGGTTGACTTTCGACATCCCTTTCATAGAAGGAAGTCCAACGATAGTCGATTTCGCTCCAAATTTTATGCAGACCGCACAGGCGTCCGAGGTGGATTTTGTAAATACAATACTTACGTTTTATTTGTTTTACTAACCGGGTTCATATGTGACTCGGTAAACTTTCAAAATATCCAAGCAGACCACGTTCCCCTACAAGCCATGTTTGCTAAATATTCGGTTTTGCGAAGTTGAAAGACATTTGTTTGACACCGGGAAGGACCGGTCTCAAGATATTTAGCTTGCTTTATTCGCTAATGCGCACAGCTTAGTTATTATTATCAGGTAAATCATCCAGTCTGCAATATTTTCTGCGTATATTTTTAATTTCTTAACATTCCTTTTCTAATTGCGTTCTCAGTCATCCATCCGATATTTACTTATTTGAAGCGGCGGTAGATAACAATCTCCTTCTCCACCTTACAAAAACAGTTCTTTCCTAGAAACTCGGAGGACGTGTAGTCCATTCACATGCATGATAATTAACTAGTTGTTAAGAGTTTATATTTTCACTTCCATTGGACGTATTACACTAACAACGAGAGTATAAGGGTTCCATCCAATACAAACCTATAAATTAGTGATAGCTTACGTTTATGCTGAAGAGCGAATATCCTTTAAATATGAAGTTTTTGTAATAGCTGTATTTTAAGTCTTAAAAAAGCCTTTGAGCGATTTACTCACCCTCTCTCGGTCACTGACAAGTAAAAAGAATTTGGTAGGCTAGTAACTACTAGGCATGCAAATGAGAAGACTAGAAAGAATGTGTGGAGATCTTTACATGCGTTAATTTTCCTTTGATGTTCATGTTAGAGGCAAACGTAGGGAAAAGCGCATGATTTCAGTTCTCGTATGTTTAGTTCGAAAACGAAATTAGACTAAACAAGTGAATATGTGTACGTCACTGGCCAAATTTGTGAGTTTGATATCGCTCTACTTACACTGTAAACGATTATTTATCTTCCATGTAGTTGTGAATTTTAGTACGCTAATATAGTTCAATACCAGAAAACATCGTTTAACCCACTTAAAATTGGCAAGTGGTCTGAATCAATGGGATATCTTGCCGCATATAGTGAAAAGAAATGGAATTTTCAAAATCTTAATGTATGCAAATCTTGCGAAAAAATCAAACTATGCCTACTTAAGCTAACATTCTATTGACGTTTTATGGGTGCCCAGTAGCTGTTTTTTGAGCCGCAAGACATTCTGTTATTGCGAAGTATTGAGCAACGAAACGCTGACTGCACATCACCTTCTCAGAATGGATACAATTGATTTGTGCAGTCGTACTCGGAATGTCCTGCATGATTTGAACTTTACATTAATCATTTTCAAACTTTTTCAAGCGGAGCGTTCATTTAGATGCAGCATCCGTGCAAGCAATGTTGCCACATCGTGCAAAGAGGATTACATGCTTGGTCAAAAACGCGAAAACCAGGTTTTTTGCCATGGGACACGTAAAACTGAAAACCAATGAGAGACTGCACGTTAAAACCCTTATCGAGAAGCTATGACAGGATGGCGGTTGGAGGAAAAACTTGGCTCATCGTTGATCAATCTGAGTCATGCACAGTGTTTTTAAACTTGGCGGCGGAAAAATGATTAATAAAAAGATTTAAAAGCACATTGTCGAACCTATTGCCGTGGTAAGAGTTGGAAGTAAGAACCTGATACTACGGAAACGCGTATGCCAATTTTCTGGAGATATATATATATATACTCATGTGCCTTAGTCCTAAACTAAACCTACCATAAACTTAACTCTAGCCCTACATTTAACTTACAACCTGAGAATCACACTGGTCCCACATGTAACCTTAACCTTCTTCCGAACTCTGGTCTTGTGGAATTTTTCAAAAGGCCATCTAAGAACGGGAACTTCTTATTTCTGAATCCAACTGATTGTTTCTATAATTTGTCTCAGTGGTTGCACATTCTTGACTCTACCCAGGATTCCTAGTTACTGCCCTGCAAAATATCGCTGCTTACTTCCTTGGGTTTCCTGCTTACGGAACTTAATAAACAAAGTACAGAGTTTGAGAGCAGGCCTGACTGAGCAGAAAGATTAGAAAAAGGGAAGTAAAGAAGGGTGGCATTTAGTTTAGTACGTGTAGTTATGTTGAATCAACAGAATTGTAGTCGTCAGTCTTTTAAAGTAGGCGGGCTAACTCATGAACTTTCAACCGAAATTTTGAAATGCGTTCCCGTTTCGTAAAAATTACTTAAATGCAGTTGCAAAACTAAGGATCAAACTACACAATTCTATAATAGTCTCGTTACCTCAAGATGCCGCCTTTGGCATTAACTTCTCTCCGACTGCATGCAATAACTGTACTGTGCAAAAAATGACTACCTATTTAGCATGTAATTTTGTCGTTGATATTCGATGCCCTTAAAAATGTTACGATACTCCACAGAAAGCATGCATAAACACATTCATTCTTTCACGCTTTCGGTAGAAAATTACGTCTTCTTCCAATTTTATACACAAAGGAAGGGCATACTTCGGTTTTCAAAAAGTTTCTAATTGTAAGATTTTTCAGTACTGCAACATGGCTGCTCATAAAACGCCATGTCTCTGCATTTACCATTGTGGCTTGAAAAGTTAACAATACGGCCCAAATCCACTGCTTAATTTTATGAATCCCATATGGCCTCCTCTCAATACCATGGAGCAATGTATGGTTTCTCGTAGGCGAAAAATATACGGCTTGTAGTTTGGAAACCCTAAATGTAAGTGTAACGGCAGGTCGGTTTCAAAATTATTTAAGAATTGTAAACGTCTTTAAAATCCGAATTATACCCCTTCCTTTGAGTATAAAATTGGAAGTAGGCGCAATTTTCCACCGAAATAGTGAAAGAGTGAATATTTTTATACATGTTTTTTATGGAGTATAATAGCATTTTAAGGGCACGAAAATCAACGACAAAATTCCATGCTAATTAGGTAGCCATTTTGTGCAGATTACATTTGTTGCTTGCAGTCAAAAAGAAGTCTATTCAAAACCCGATACCCTATGGTGACTGGATTATTATAAAATTGTATTGCAAAATGATAAGTTGTACATCTCTACTTTTCGAAACGCGAACGAATTTCGAAATTCCGACTGACATTTCATGAGTTAGAACCTACTGTGTATACGGCCGGATAAGAGTTATCCCCTGTATGCGAACAAATGAAACAGCAGTGCAAGCGGAAATGCATCATGTCATTCTTAACGTTTACTCCCACACTCGGAAGCATGCTTGAGAAAATGCGTTCTATGAGTTGGAATATTGCAGAGAACACCGTTAAAAACAACATCCTAACACCATAGTAAATACCATGATTTATAGATTGGAAAGGACGATCATGACCCATGGTTAGTAAAACAATAGTCTATTCGGTTTGTTCATACTTCTTTGAGTCAGCTATTGTCCAAATAAGCACTTACTCTGGTATGCCGGTTAGATCTGTCTCCGTCATTTCCCATGCGAATGCTATGCTAATTTTCTAGGAAATTGACAGTAACATCAAGGAAACACTAACAGTAGTTTCTTCGCTTTCTATGTAATATTAAGCCATCACTGTGATTATTTGTAGCAGCAACAAATTCGCAGTGTTCGTAAGTAGTGGCAGCTTCATTAAAATCATTAAACTCAAGCACAATGATCATAAATAAAGCTGGAATTTGCGAAATCTCAACATTAACCAAACAAAAACTAGCAGGCATATGAAGCATCGTTGTGATGTAAAAGATTGTGGGGAACAAAATTTGTCTTTAAAGAAAAATTTTAAGTTGATACTTGAACGCCTGAATAAAGGCTGTCTGCAGGTGACGTCGCAGGATCTTCCTCTTTAAGAGACACACCAGGCACAGGTTTGAAATGCTTTACCTAACGTGCATTTTTATGTACATACATGTATTACCTCGATAGCGTGAGTGCCTCAAAAGAATATCAGGTACCTCAAAGCACCTCTTTATTTGCAGTAATACTTAATGTATGTTGTTTCGCCAGCAAAGGGTCACTAGTCAACGATATCTTGGGTATCTGCTAGGCCTATGTCTCTGAAAATCTTCTGTCAAAACTTTCTCATGAACCTGGTCTGCGAAAGTCGGCGCTTTGCCACAGCAAGCAACAGCGAGAGTCTGCGGCCATGCAATTGCAAGCTGGAAACCTTGAGCAGCTTGAATTTATTTTTCTGCAAATATACAGGCAGCGGTCTGGAGCAGCAAAAAGCAGTGCAAAGCGGTTAACAGGAAGTTGTGGAGTTTACTTGCCCTGTTGAACCAGATAATGAAACAGGAGCGTCAGATTTCCTTAAGAAAAAAACGTGAATTATGATGAACGTCAGAGTGAAGGAATTATAAAAGATCACGGGTCAAACCGCAGTCAAATTGTAGCCTCATGGCATGCCCAGCTAGGCAAGTCAAATGCAGTTTTCATACCAAGGGTCCCAAACATTTAGGTGAATACACATTAGTGATATGAATTTCGAACTCTTCAATGTCTTGCTGTTTTGGCAGCATAGGGGTTTTTTCTTAAACCCAGTGAAGCAGATCGCAATTTACCAAACTGTAATTTTGTCCTTAGTCACAACGAGAGTAGTAAATCTGAGAGAGTAGAACAGCTTTCAGCCAACTTCATTGTGTAATGGTAATTGTAAAGCAGAATAGCATTGGTATGATTTGGTCCCTATATTGCTTAATTTCAAGCTAGTTATGTCATGCTTTTTTATGTCTTTTGCTGTTGGACGTTTTGAGTGCATTAGCAAAATTTGCATCATGCCTGTCATCGTTTTCATTTTACAGGTTTTAGCCCAAGGTTTGATGTAAGACGTCAGTACTTTGTGTACATATGACACAGTTTAAGTTAAAAGCGAACAGAAAATTCCTGAATGAAGAAATAATGTGCTTTGAAATTTATATTATTTCCTAACTTTCTAGGGCCAGTAACTCCACAAAAACCGCGTTTTCTTCACTCCGCATTTGTCTTTGGTTAAAATTTATGTCCGCTCCCTTTGGTCAATAGATTAGAATTATTTGAGTGGTCACAGATAGCAGGGCGCATAATGGCTAATTGTACTTCCCTCACAGGAGAAGGAAAAATAATCATTTCCAAAAGTTTGAAAAAATATAAAATCCAATTTTGCCAATTAATAGTAACATACAATGCACTATTTTGCATAATGTGCATGCGCACGATGAATTCAAAGGCTTGCTTACGGCGCACATGTAGATGCCCAGCGTTACTGATTGCTGTCCCGACAATATTTCTTGCTATGCATTCGTATATACCCGAGTCTTCTTCAAGAAGCGAATCAATCACCAGTGACCCAGTGCCTACGGCCGAAAAAATGAGTATAATTACAAAAATATTTATCCTCTGGGGGAGCAGAATATGCAAAGTAAATATTCTTATCGGGTAAACCCAATGGAATCGTCTTTGCTTGTTTTTAAACTCTTAATGCTCTCCTTTGTTCACTCTATCTGTGACGTACTGACAAATAATATTTATGCACTGTTTCCATTATTTTACATAAATGCTTAGCTTGTAGGACTGTCCGGCGCTTGTTATCATGCAGCCGTGGCTTTTTTTATTCTGAAGTGAATGTTTCTTCTTATGACTAGAAAGGGACTTCAATTAATTCGATTATTATTCTCAACATTAATAGAATACTGAAAACTGTCGACAAAAATGAAACTTGCATTTCGTTAAAGAATATTTTCTTCGCTTTTCTCAAAGACGTGCGCTGCGTACTGTTGATAATGGACAACACATGAGCAATGTACAATAAAAATTAAAGGTGAGATTAATGTGGCCGCAACGAACGAATGAAATTTAACAGCTGCCCAACTAAGTCAAGAAACAGCGTGTGCCCTTAGATTCCGGCTGGCCTTAAAGAAACCAATTGTATGTGCATGTGGCTTGCATGATAATATCCTTTACAGGTTGTGAAAGTAAAATGTAAACGACCCCCGGCTTTGCCATCTCACAATGCCTTAAGTCTGGCTGACTGACTAAATTGTTTTATACTTATGTCTTAAATACAGAGCTCTACGTATATTCCATGCGTCTGTTAATGAAAAGAGCAAATTCCAATTTCCAGTTCAGGTGTTGGTCATTAATCAGATGAAATAAAATTACAGACAATGAGGAAAAGTCTTGTTTCACTGTCCCGCAGCGATGTTTTAAGTTTTCTTCAGCATGATTTTGCTGCTAAGTTTTCACTACGCATAGGGTGATCCAGTTCAAATAAAGTGTTTCATTAACAGTACAGAAACCCACCGATTATTCGAAGGCGCGGTTGACTTAGGTCAAGAGGGAAAAAATTGTCCTTAATCCAGACAATCGAGGCAGGAGGTGTCGCTGCAACATCACATTGAAGGTGTGTCGCATCTCCTATTTGACCCATCGTTGTCGTTGGATTCTCGAGAATCTTCGGCAGACCTTTTGGAGGAGCTGGTGGAGAGATATGTTGAGAAAACAGACGTTCAGCTGTATATCCCTTCGCTCAGACATGACCTTTAAAACATGTGCTATGCTCTAAAGGCCTTGTTTATGACAACCGCATAATTTACTGTTTGGGGCCCAGTCTAACTTTGTGCCAAAAAGCGTCTTCTTAGATTTTGCTTATATAATAACTAATTGTTAAATTTGTCTAACAGCGTAAACGTCAATAATGACACACTGGGAATAAGTTTTGGGAAACGAAATTGTCAGCGTTTCTGAGTTGCAGGGGTCGATAAATGCTTTAATTAAGACACAGCAGTCTTTAACGCCAAAGACAGATGTGTAGAATTTCTTTTCAACCCGTTTGACACACTTTCAAAAGGGGCGAAACATCTGTCAGTCTGTTTTCAGCTCTACTAATTCCTTGTGAAGAGAAGGATTTGCGGAAGGAAGGCGAACCATCATAACACTTCCGTTTTATTTCCACTTCCTTTGCCCTCCTGATTCCCAGCTTCACCTCCGTCGCTTCATTCTTTTGCCGTCTCCAGCAGTCTCCATGCCTGAAAAAAATGTCACTAGACGTGATGACTGACTGAGTGGTTTTCTGACCTATTGGAAGGCACATTTGGCGACGGAAAAGCTTAACAAGAAGCAGGACGGGGGAGCAAAGAATTCATTTGAGTTATCCTCTCGATCAAGGATGGTGCTGATACGTCCTCATTGTCATCATGAGTGCGTTCTAGTTATGCTTAACAAGTATATAAAGCAAGCAAAAATGTGTCGCTATTGCATTCTTATTTTCGCATTTCAATCCAGGGGTCAAGTCCAACAAAAAAGGTGCAATATGTTCGTTCCTGTTTCTCAAATATCCATTTTGATATCAAAACGGAATAAATTGTTTATAATTTGCGTCTCTTTGAGACCGAGGCCTGAAACGTTCAAATGTGATGACAATGGGCCGCTTAGGCCTTACATAATTTGTGACTTAGATAGGTTGGATTATGGCCTACGGGATTACGCATATCTGGGTTGTGCAATTTATATTGCTTTGAGCGGTTTAAAATAAAATTAAGAAGAGTATTTGCTTGAAAATAGTCGTGTATTGTTAGTTTAACACTAACGCTTGCGAAAATGGTATATCAAAATTATCGCCTTCAAAGCATCTATTATTTACATATAATGACAATTGGGTCGATTATGTAAAACAGAGTGTAAGTTCTAACTTACATTCCGAAAGATAATTAGAAACGATGTCTGAACAGCTAGCAACGAACGCAAATGATTATAAATGCCGGCGACATTAGGGTTATTTGAATG
>CACRXP010000204.1:148703-163151 GCA_902702965.1 Spirometra erinaceieuropaei | reverse complement strand
CGCTGACATTTAGCCCTCCTAAGGTTTTTAAGGTAACCTGAACATTCCCTCTCATTAGAATGACTAAAACTGTTCAGCATTCAAAATAAACAGAACAGTTCAGCTGTGACTTCAGAACTCAGCAATATTCGCCTCCACGCTTAAAAAGGATCTCAAAATTACGATAAGAACTGGCTAAGCAACTATCGGATCGTGTTACTTGTATTGCACCATTGAAGGCTAACTTTCAGTGCTGCATTGCGATAGGCCAGTTCCAACCCATCAGAAACCGCATTTAAATTGATGATGTATAAGATATTGCCCACCCAAACAAGAATAGGACAACTGTAGTCCATACTTCAGCTTTGATTTTTGTTTTAATTTTCGAACGTTTAGTGTAGCTTGCCTGTCTTACCAGACAGATTCTTCTCATCTAAGGCCTGCCTGTCAATCAGCTCTTTAAACTGCTCGTCCCCATGACATCATCGTGCGCTTTATACGTAGGGAACCACACACACACATCCCAGATAGCTTCCCACCCTTCCTTTCTCGTCGCTTTATCTGCAAGCATTTCAACCTCTCTTAACGACTTTTCAACCCCCTCTCATTTTAGTCCACGATTCATCCCACGCAGTCCTTTCACCTACGTGCCAACGTGCCTACACTTACCCCTGTTTTGGAAGTGTCTCTCATTACACCCCACCCGCGGGCTAACATAAACTTCCAGATGGGGTACTTCGTGGGCAGTTGCTGCAACCCCCTATAGATTAAATGTTTCTCTCTGACAAATATCGGGACCTCTCTGCATTGAGTTAATTGTCACCCTTAAACACGGACAAACGCGCAAAGTTGATAGAGAGAATGGGCAGACCTTTCCGGAAGTATCTAAAAGTACTTTTCGTTGAACGATAACATATTTCAAAAAGTTGTAATTTCTATTTTATAGTATTCTGAGTGGGAATTATCTTATTGTGAATCGCAGTCAATTGCAATTTATTAATACTATTGTAAGCTGTGTGATCTCTTTAGTTTGAATTCATTTTGCTGCTTCCATGTCACACAGTGAAAAGCAGGTTGTTTCGAGTTAAGTAAGTTTCCCTAGGGGACTGTACTTTCGTACCTTTCCTTTACGTGCAAAAATTTGACATACTGAGGCCACAATGCAAATGCATTTTTGATTATTCAATTTTACGTACTTTTCATAACCAGAAAAATTGAGGGCAGAAAGTTGAATGGCCTCACGACATACGGCAAAACTGGTCACTGGCGCGTAGCTACAGTAGATTTATGTTTGCCTGTTTGCACCATTGAAATACATGTTATTCGATAATGTTTCACGCGTTTTCAACGTAATCCTGTTTTCTTAGCTGGGTTAAACTGATGTGTATAAGAATTAGCATTATATAAAATAAACTTAATTGTGAACAGGCATTCATAAAGAGACATTTTTGCTTTCTGATCGAAAACGCGGCATTTATAGCAAAAGAGATCTTGTCTAGCATAAAAATCAAAGTAAGTTTAGGAATAACGTCTGATCCTTTAAAAACGGTCTTCTCCGGGTACAACTATGAAAGAAGTAAATATTATAGAGCAGGCTGCCGACAGAGCAAGAGTTTCATGACGCCTAATTGGGCCAGAGCACGTTTCAAATATTTTGGCGCACTGATTTAAAATTAGCGCACAGACCCATTTTAAATGTCAGTATAATCAACGAAAGTATACAAAACTATCAGGAGAGGCACTGTAGCGTTCGGGGTTTAACCAACTTTAAACAAAAATGCAATCAATATAAACAAAAGTAGCAGTGGTATCCAATGAAATTCTCGGTGAATATCGCAATTAAGTCGCAAAGGGGTATCGCATTCGTCCCCCTTGTGTCTTGACTGCCAGACAGTATAGCTTGTAGGCCGTTTTGTTTGCAAAACATAAACGATTCTACGTATTAATGACAGTTTCCACACCTTGTTTGTGCAACCACCGTGCTCAAACACTTAGGAACATTCTTTCAGAAAAAGCGTTTGAAGGGCTCGATCGGTTCTGGCCACTTAACTGCACTTGTCATTACGAGCCCTTCCTTTACTGCTAGATCATTTTACTTTCAAATTTTGACTTATTTACCCGTTAGCCAGGTACTCACGCCCGCTACAGAAAAAAACTATAACCTTTCGCTTATACTGAAACTGCAATTATTTGCGTAGGAATAGCAAAATATTATATGAATTATGGAAGTATACCAATTAAACATTTTGTATTTGAGCATTCATTTTCCGGCATTTTTTGCAAAAAAATATCCGCGCTTTTATTTTAAATACTCTTCTTTTGCCCGCATACCTAGCCTGGTGCGCCTGTGGTCAGTATATGCATGACCGTGAAACGAATCTTGCTTTTGAAATATATACCACCAGTTTTCCCCATGTCAATGCATAAGTTCATTCGCCTTTTATTTCAGCGAAGGTCTGTTTTAACATTTGATTAAGTTCCGGTTTTTGGCCTTTGTCACTTAAATGTTTTATTTTTCGTGTAGATCCCTGTCTGCCACGCTTAATTAAACGGATTTTTGCAGGCTGTGCCTAAAACTAATACTGGCTTTCCTATTTTCTACTTTGAATGTAGACCTTGTTACATTGGAATTGTCAACGCTGTAGACGACACAGGTTATTCAGACGCTGGCACACGAACATTGATGAAACTGGCCATAATCAAGGTTGTGAGTGGCAGAAACGCTTTAGAGCATATGCGTTTACTGTTATAAGGCCAACAAGAAACGCTCGCGTTCGTTTACACCCTATTCCAGACTTGGTGAAGGTCGATGAGACTAGTTCGAAGCATGCAGACTATAAAACAGCTCGCACATGCGAACACTGCTCGTTCGTCCTTATTGGTCTGCCTTGACTGGCAAACGCGATAGCGCAATAAAGTTTTGGCGATATATGAATGGTGTTCTGTCTTTGCAACAGCAGGTTTTTACTGTTCGACTCCACTGTATATATTAATACAGTTTGAATAACGCTACAAACAGAAAAGCAAGTGAGTAGATCATGTTTAATGCAAGAGGGGTCCAGATAAAGAACGTAAACAGCTCTATCCTCGCCTACGTGGTAGACGCAGATCACTTTGTAGATGCCGGACAGGCATTCCATGTGATTTAGAAGGTCCCGTCGAGCTATCCAAAATCCCTTGGACAGCATCCGTTGGCAACTGCAGAGGCGGCGGCAATCAGACTATGCAAACCAGTTCTTTGCGCACGAAACAACTTCGTGCAGGCCCCACAGTTAACATGGGCCAAAGCCACCATGCCAGCCAGCCGCCTATAATTAACCGTCCCAGTGCCCAGCATCTCCCTTCTCCCCCTGACACTGACGGTAATTCTGTTTTCCGCCTCACCCACCCCATCCTCCTGCCAAACCACAGCTATTGAATAACTTCTGCTTGCCCGCATTTTCCTTTTAAATCATTTCGATGGCAATATAAGTGATGAGAATTCATCGAAAACATACGTATGCTCGCCCAATTGTTTTTTTTAAATTCAAGCTTTATACCAATAAATCCGATAATCTATTCGCCGCTCAAGCCAAAACTCATACATGAAGATTACGCATGAAATCAGTCTGCATGCCGCCAGTACCTCTATTGAAATTTAGTTTGGTCAAAGTGTGTTTTTTTCCTATTTCTACAGCTGCCTTCGTGTTCCAAAAAAGACTTCTCCGCGCAGTAATGTTCACGGAGGGAGTTCCAAGTTCATCAGCACATACCGGAGTCCAGAGAGGGTATAAAATGCATCAACGAAAATCAACTGCCCCGAGTTAAAACCTGCACTTATTACCGGATTCCTTGTGCCCTTTTGTTTTACACATGAAAAATAAAATCTAAAAATTAAGTGTCTGCTTTTGATCTTCCTTCAGCACACATTCGCAGTTTAATTTTTTGCCTTTTCTGCGGCCCACGCGGGGAGTTTTAGAGCCCCTAATGTCTATAGTGCACTGAGACTCGCCAAGACAAGTGAGGGCTTCAAGCTGCTCAAGTTATCTATCTGGCTTCGATGATCATTTAAGATAAACGTGGCAGGTTATAAGACAAGTCATCCCAGAGCACTTGCGCCGTTTATCAACAAGGCTAAGTTGGAACTCTGACCAACATGGGAATTGTGTTAACAATAAATGTTTCATAAAAACCAAAAGAGAGAAGAAACTGTCTATTATTATGTATAAAAGTCAGATATTCTGATTTACAGCCTGCGATTTAAATGATTATTTATCTATTCCAATATTCTTAGCTCTTTTGGTTATTCTTAGAAGTAGATTTGCGAAAACAGGAGTTTCTTCTATACCACCAAACCTGTAGAACTTCTCGTTCCCGGGTTTACAAGGACATCTAAGAAGATGTATTATTTGATCTAAAGGCAGTCTAGCACCTCTGTTCCCGAAGAAATAATTTGTACTGTTGTCTGAAGCATCCGCTGAGACCACGCAGGTGAGTGGGAGGTCAAAATCGGCGTTGATAGACAGTAAATGAACCCCTCAATACTTGCGTGTGAAACGATATCGACATCCTTACTTTTTGCCTCGCTGCCTTCATGTTCTTAATTCACTCCTCTTCGAATTCTATCCAAATTATCCCTTGAGCGGCAAGCTTGGAACACATGCAGCCGGTCCCTAACCGCTTGTTTGAGAATATCACTCCCTCGTGCAGGTGTTCCTACGATCGCTTATTATCAGGCATTTTGACTATCGAGAGAAATTCTAGACTTCTAAATCTCTTCCTTTATGCCTAAAGTTTCAAATATTCGCAGTGTTATTCAAAGACACGAATGTTTATGGCGTAAGAGGAATTCGGCTTGTGTTTCAATCATCCTGAACATCTTTCTGAATTATTAGTTTCCATTGTCTTTGTGTCATCGAGAATTATAACTTGACTGTAGTTCAGTAAAAGCCTCCAAAGTGCTTCCCCGGTAAAAATTTTTTGTTTCGTCAAGTAACACACTTCCACGCGATAAATAACGATCCTGTCGTTTCGGACATATAAGTTTTCATGGCCGCCTCTTACAACCCTGTGCGCCTATTGATTCCTAAAAGGAATGTCCTTCAGTTCCACTCACTGGCAGATCATCGATGGCCCTATTAGTACCTATTTGCGCTTTTTCATGAATCTGCATCTGCATAAGTCAATCTTTTGAAAAATGGACGTGGTCGTCAAGATCTCATACCTGTTCTTCTAATAGTACAGAAAATCAACCTAGCTTCCTAGTAAGTTAATTTATTTTCTGTTACTAATGGCGGTTCCTTCGTCAGATATTATCAGAGAAATAGATGCTGACTCTAACTGCTTCAAAATAAGCACATCTTTTTCGATTGCGCTTGAGACTTCGCAATCCATTCAAATGTGATGCCGTGAAAATTTTAAAGGTAAGAAATATGGGGTCGTGGGAGTTCTTCAAATATTTTCGGAAATTACGTGGGATCGCATTTGGACCAACATCAAATTAAAAGCTCTGCATTATAGATACCTTCTGCTTGTGTAATGGATTAACCGATGCTTCATGCCTTAATGCTTGTATGGTCATTGTCACAAGTCATCGATATTGTTTCACTCTATCCTCTTATGCGCCAACTAATGCCTTCTCAATGGTAGTCATTTTGTCTCATTGACAACACTGGATCGACAGCAACCTTAACATGGCTATCACTTATCAGAAAAACCTTCGTGATTAACTATGATGGTGAAAATGAGGTAGTTTACACGGAGAGCTTGTGATATCGGATGAAAAAAAAACACAATAAACTCTCAATAGCATTATATAAAAGCTACTTTGAAGAAGACAATGTATGCGCAAAAAGACAGCTGTGTTTGTTAGTGTCTTGCTAGGCGTGATTTAAAACCTACTGGGTGTAGGTGTTGCCAGGAGGTAATCCCAGGGAGTTATGGCGGTGGAAAAAAAGGTGACTTCTCAATCAAGTGTTCAGCATCATTTGCTGACATTGCGCGGAAATATGTTTCCCAAAAACAGCAACCAAGAAATACCTTCAACGTCAGGAGGCAACCGAAACTCTGTTTCTTAAATTCAGTTACTTCGACTTCAGTCTTTCATTAAAGTTCTAAATACTATTATACACAGAAACATTGGCAAACCTACTTAAACTGCAAGCGGAAAGCAAGTTTTTTGAAATGAGCAGCGTTTCTAGATAGTCATATTTGAGTGCGAATAATGTAGAAACTTGGAGGAAGGACAACGTTTAGAATCCCCTTGCCGATTTCAGCGCACTGTTTTATGTGGATTTCAGTCCTCTGATAATTACAACAATGAGCTTTTATTGCATCAGGGAGAGTTTCGGTACAATATGCTCCAAAATGTAACAGCGCTGTCGCGAGGCACCCCGACACTTTTACGCACCTGCCTTAACTTGCATGATATGTGCATGTTCAATGGCTCAAGAAAACAGGGGAATTGTGTTCTATTATTCCTATCTTCTTATGTACTCTTGTGAAAGTGTCTATGTTTTCTCGTTAAATAATGCGGTCAAGTAGTTAGAAAGTTTCCATATGGACGGTTAAACAGTAGATTAAGTCCACGCCTCATTCTGTTGGTGTCATCGAACGCTGTCCAGCATGCATAATGCAAGATAAGCAAGTACGCTTGAAGTAGTGCATAAATTAACACCATAGACGATGGGAGTTACTATGCAAATCTGTACAAGTATAGGTTGGCAAGGAATAAAAGCTAAATTGCAGGAGCTATGTTGCAAAGTGTGGACCAAGTGCGCAAACGATGTCTGAAGCTAGTTCTATACAAACAACGGGTCTGCTTTCTAGCATATCTGGTCTAACAAAATATTCACCGGTCTGACGTTTGGGATCCAATCTCAAGCCCCTCATCACAGACAGTATCAGATACGTATAATTCATATACAGAAAGAAGAAGTATCCACAGGAAAGCAGTCGATATGCTGCTGCATACCTATGATAATTAACCACTCTCCCCTTCATTGAGGATAGTTGGCATATGCTGCAGTAATTGTCAGATGGCCGGCATGCAAGTCATCAGTTGGGGAAGTTTCGTAATTCATATTGGGTTTTACATGAAAACCGGCTCACCGGCCTGCGCGCTCCCCTCGTGACAAAATACTTGGGGCAAACGTAGTCTCCGCATCAAATATAGGTGGTGGGTCACTGAACTTGTTAATAAACGGGGTCCAGTGAACCACGACTTAAACAACTCACGACTAACGCGGTTGTCAACTCAGGCGATAAGAGTGGCCTCGCCAAACCTGAATATGCTGCCAGGTTTCGTCGAATGGGCCGTGACCTGAGAATTGGGATCATTTTCCCTCACTGCTACTGCGTATTCGGCGATTCGCGTACGGTTTAGTCTTTCAGTTTCTCCAATATATTTGCTTGCAACTGCGCCAGTCCCGACAAGCGACTCCAGTTGTTTCTTACAGCAGCAGTGGGTCTTTTGGTCTCATCGCCTCGTGTCTAATCATAGCCCCTGCTATGCATTGCATTTAATGTACTAATTATCCGTACCTAACTCTGCTTCTGATGTTAGATTCGATCGTTAATCCGAATCCTCAGGCGAATAAAGTTTTTTCCCCAGCGATTGCATCTTCTTTTTTATCAGCTGGAACTCGCATTTTTGATCCTGTCAGCAAAATATTTACCATTTGTTCACCTACTTTAACCGCAACTGCTTGATATGCTTGTCTAATTCGAAACATCTTTCAAAAACACGCTAATCCGAAGAAACTTTATCCTTTACTACAGCACTGCTCTGGGACAAACACTGACTATAAAGTTGGTCTTGCCCAACGCTTTGTAATATCAGTGCCCAACAAGAGAGGGGACGTCTCGAAATATGAAAACGAGGAGACTGGTTTTTAACAACATGAGGACCTTTAATGCAGCACGACCTGTATTTTTATGCTCAAGAAATTCCTGTCTCTCAAACTGACTTCATTTGCCTTGTTGAGCATGCAAATGCCAGTGTGGATTTACGTCACGTAAAAAGGCAGACAGAAGTTCGCTATTATGCGAGGATACGTAAGTGACTTTATGGAACCGTAGGCAACATCCTTCACATTCCAATCAAGGTATGCTGGGTTTACAAAAACATATGTTTGCCTCGCACTAATCCCACGAGTTTTTATTATGAGAAACAGTTCGAAGTCAGCGTCATGCAGTTATAGTTTGCACAAAAATGCCCAAACTGACGATAGTTGACAAATTTGCTAAGCTTTAACATGGCATTTTCCAATTATTTGCTTTACACCTACCATTGCCGTCCAGACGAAGTGGAATTGCCTTTCCTTTGGTCATTTTTATGCTTGCTTTCATTTTTCTTACGTATTCAGAAATACAAATGTTCATTTTATGCTTTGTTTCAATAAGCCAAGCTGTCCATATACTTTCAGTTCTTTTACTCTCGTACCACCGCATTATGCCGGACGAACTTCGAAAACCCGCTGACGTCAACAAATTCCACAGTTAAGTAAAATCAGTATTTTGAAATAAAAGGAAATGAAATTAAAAAAGTCAGGAGGCCGACGATATTCATCTTTTGATGTTAAAATCAAACGGGTTTTGCCATTGATACTGCCAAAGGGGCTCGAAATTTATATCATCTTGGATTAATACATACTGTGTTGTGCGATTGTTTTCTGGCTACTTTCTTTGCTGTTTTTTGTGCGGTCCCGTCGTCAGAGATGCTGCGCATCGAGTACTCCCAAACCGAAATTAACAGATTCACAAAACGCAGCTTTGTGCATTTATCACTGAGACACATGAGGTACGATAGGTAGGGACTCACATCCAGTTCTAGGCTCCAGCAAACGACTGTACCCCTGGATAGCTTTGTAAATAGAGCACTACATAAACTGCCACGTGAGAAACCTTGTCAAAGAAAAATTCCTGATTTACTCACTGACCCTAGGCCTGGATGAGGAACGGGTCCTGAGGGTTCAAGACGTTCACGAAATTCACCATTTTGCCAAGCATTTTTAGTTTTCTCAATGGGTGGCAATCATTTGTCAAAAAATGGAGAAGCTTCATTCCACACAGACCGAGATTTTCATGGTGACCTGAATAAACGGGGTCTCTGCAAATCACTGATGCCGGTGGATGCGACATGGCACATTCCTGAATTTGAAAGTATGGGTTTAACCGGTAGGGGTATCTGAAGCATCACTCCGAGCACTGTTTCTGGCGCTGGTAAAATGTGAAAATTAGTGTTTCTTCCATTCTCTGTAGCTTGGCTAAAACACAGTGAACTAGGCACAGTTGGTTGCAACAATTTTGGGCAAAAAACGGTCGGGACGCGTCGTGCTGTTGCAAAGATGAACGGATGCTGCAAATCTGATATAAGTTTGAGCTTTCAAAAATGAAGCAAGAAATCTTAAAAAGCTTTGCGCGTTTACTGTGGAGGTTGTATGATTTGCGTGATTAACATGAAGCGGCCTTATAAAAGACGCTGAGATCGAGTGTCTGGGATTTCAAAACAATGAGAAATTTGCTTTCTAATATTGTTCTACTAAATGGAGATTTTCACTTTTCAGCCTTCAATTTTTCCATGGCGCTGAAAGCCATGAATTTATGTCTTACATTAGTCAATGAGGTCAACATTATGGCAACTTCCATTTCCATAACAAATTATTAATTTTGATTTCAACTAACTCTGGAGTTTTTGTTACCCTGTCTGTAAACTTGCCAGTTTTTAACAAGTATTCTACTACACACAACTTGAATGTATCATCTTGTTTTCCCAAGGGATATTTTTGATTTTGAAAAATGAATTCGGTCGTGATTATTTTTATTTATGAGGCATCATTTTTTTCGTCAACGCTTTATTGACTTATCTTCAATAGTTAATGACTGCATTTGTCAATACCAAGATGTACCCTTGCTCAAAAGTAAGAATACTTTTATTAAATTTATTTATTTTTATAGTTGGTCTTACCAAAAATTATTATTTTAAACTTAGCCACTTAACTTCTAATGCGCAAACCGTTGGACAGATGAAGACGGTAAACTTGTTAAGTGTCTTAATTTTTCATTCCCACGTTACCCATTGGCCATATCCGCATTTTCACCGTTTTTTGAATAGAAAACCATAATTGTAGTGAGTTCATCTATTTCTACTGCAGACCTACATGACCGGGTGGGACACAGGTACGTTTAAAAGCGCGAAAACACTCAATATTTACGGAACCCGAAGAGTGGAATTGCTATTACACGAAATGTTAATCCAAATTCTGAGATGTGTCCCCAATTCGAAAGGACTTTCTAATCAGAGTTGCAGCATGGTCTCCAGATGTTTCAGCCAAGGCAGGATGCCGATTTTAGCAAATTTCTTTTCGGCCGCCTGCATAAATTAAGTCTTACAAAAACCAGTACTTAAGTAACAAGCATTTCCTCACTGATAGTCGATTTCTTTATAAATTTAAATATCTATTGTAGAAGACGCATACAGCATAATCTTTCCTTCACTCGTTACACGGAAAGTTGCATTTTTAATTTTTGTAGTCGAAAAGGTTTCAAAAAGTTTCAAACTTTCGGATCTTTTGAGACCTTGAAACGTCTAATCAAGGACCATTACATTGATACGCTTACTAATTTCATTTAAAAAGTAGTAGTTTTTATCTATTGCACAAATTCATGATCCTTGTGTGGTATCATTTTTATAGCACAGAGCAATATATAACCTCCCTCACATGGAAAGTGTTCAGCTCCGAGTTTGGAAAACGTCAATTGAAGTATAATAGCGGGTTGGGTCCAAGATTTTTCATGAAGTAAAATGGTTTTTTTTAAACTGAACAGTGTCCTTCTCTCGGATTTTGAATGGAAAAAGGCGCACTTTGCTTCCAAATGAGTAAAAGGAAAAATGTTTTCTATAGGTTGCCACAAATCATATTTTAACCTACTATTGCCTTAAATCAATAGAATAAGTCACGCCATAAAAGCAGCCGTTTTCCATGAGATTTAATTTATACAAGCTGCCGACTAAAAGGTCGTCGATGGCCGTCATCCGGATGTGAACGAAATATTTTGATGTCTTTATGTACGGTAATTTATCTCACTGCCTTACCTGAGTAATATTTTTTTAATCGGTGATACATATTTCATGAACAAGTAAATTGACTGCATTTAACAGTTCCGGTGGGATTGAAAAAGACTTCTTCGTTATATTTTACAAAGGAAGCATCAGTATCTTTTCTATTTTTATTCATATTCCTATAAAATATGTCCGTCCAGTTCTTTACAATAAAGGCCTAATTAATAAGTATCGAAAATTGAGAGCCTTACCTTATCGTATAGCATTATTTCAGTTCCTTTGCTCTTTTGACATAATCTACATAATTTTGAAAGTTCTCGCTTAAAAATCCGGGAGCATTTTCAAAGATAAACCGGCAAGGGAAATTAAGAAGTCTCATTGCTTGATGTTATTCAATCATGCCTGGGCCGTAGTTCAAACCAAACTCAAAATCCGGTCTAGTCATAGTTTTAAAAGCGTCTCCTGTGTTACGTTGACGCTTTGTTTCATGGGGCTGCAGGCAATTCAGTAACATATCTCACGAAATTTCAATCTTTATAGAGATGAGTTTTCGACTAGGAAGGATTATTTATGTGGAGCTGTAGAAGTGGCTGCTTTACTACACAATTCCAAGACTATTTAGCGGCGTCAGTGTGCCGACTTTTAAATAAGCTCTTTCCGGTCATCTAACAAGTAAAGACTAAAAATGAAATATGAATTTTTCATTGATTTTTGCCGCTTATCATTATATTTTAAAATATATTTTAAAGAAATCACGGTCAAAAATGTCCCTCCTGTAACCATATGTGAACAAATTACGTGTTATATCAATGTTGGTGTTGACAAATAAATGTTTTTTGCTTGCAAATGTTTGTAACTATGACATTTTAAGACCTAAAATTTCCATTCAAACAGCATTGTATATTTTGGTCTGTCACAGAGTCCTCATAAATATGCAGTATAGTTTGCATCTTGCAAAATGTTGTGACTCCATAAAGCATCATGAAGACATGATTCTTCTTGCATATAGAATGTAAACCTTTTGGAACGCAAAACTTATACCTGAATGCAACCTTTGATCGGGCTCTAAATCTTTCGAGGATTGCAAGAAGTTTTTAGATCTAAATATTGCCATTCTGTGTATCAGCAATTTTAACATGGCATAACTTGTGGCAAATGTGTAGAGGTAATTATATTTTGGCCATTTTACTTCTCCGCATATCTAAATATATAAGGGTGTCCAAAATAAATGTTGAATTTCATATTGCATGTAAAGTCAACTTCTGCAGTGCGGATTTGCAGGCTACGAAGTAAGTGCATCTAAATACTGGCATCNACTAGCCCTTTCATTCCGGCGCCACCGCTAACTGGTTACACAAGAGCGTTAATATTTAAAGCTGTACCTACTAGTGGCATTGTTTATGACCGAAAAAGTCATAAACGAATCGCACCCGGCAGCTCAAAGTATTTGAATGTATGGCAAGTATTATCCGTGATCGCTGCTTATTGTTGGTGTTTTCCTACCGTTTGTGTCAACGACTACGTACATAGGACGTTGCCAGCATATTTTTATTCAATAATAGACCTGAAACTAACTCTTTGGAATCCTAAACTACAAACCGGAATAAGGCGAGTAAATTGGAGAAAAAAATTAAAATTTTGTTGCGCTAATGTGTCATTACTACTGCAATCTAGGGATGTCCCTATCAGCAACAGTGAATATCAAGTTAGAAAGCAAGTTCTTGGAACCCTCACTGTTTTATCTGAGCTGCTTCGGAAAATTTGACTGTTCATGAAGGATGTTCACACAAGCTTAATCGTGGTGTGCATCCTAACTTTGGTTAACGCTGAAATTTAACTGTTTAATTTTTTAATAAAATATTGTCTAGGGCATTGTCGCCAGAAATTCAGCAGAATGTTCTCAGCAGAAGGCATAGTTTTTGAATGGACTAAAAGCATGCTTTTTCGCACTTCGACAATGGTTCGGGCTGGCAGAGCAGACTGAATCGTAAGTTTTGCATGGCTCCAACGGGACCGGATCCCAAATCATAAAATGTTTAATCTAAACGAACAAAACCCAGGTTGTGCAGGATATCTTGAGGTCACGTCTGTATATGTGGCCTTTAAAATATATCGTGACGCGCATTGGTCCAGGCGGAAGCGAAAGACCGGCATTACGACAGTATATATTGTTTTTGCGTAGATTGCCATTTCGTGTAATAAACAAAACTTCCTATTTTATATGCACTTTTTCCGCTCTCACATGCCGTCATTCCTGATGTATTTATTTCTTCTACGGACTGTTTTGTCCTCCAAACTGACTGTATTTTTCTTAGATAAGAAAGTTTTTCAACTAATTAGAGCATGCGATCTCTCCTTAGAAGCTCTAGAACTTTAGCATTTGTTTGGGTGGTAATTTCTCTGCTATGTATTGTTTAGATAGCTATACGACGCAACTTTTGCCACTGGCTTTAATTACGAGGGAGATCCTTAACTTTATGTCACGTGTGTCGACTTTTAAAGCTCTTGTTTGTCTTAAACTTTTATTTCGAAGGAAGGTTTCGCTCAAAGCTAACCCGCTAACTGTGTGAGTGAAATCCGACTAGAACCTGAGAAAAACCTTAAGTATTGATATATTGGGTAACTATCAATCATATGGCTGCCTACTTCGGGTAGTTTTTATTGGATAGTTACAATTTCTGATCGTTATTCTGAAAATGACAACATATGATAGTTATAAATTACTGACTCGACTATGGAAAGCTGAGAAACTGCGTAAGGGACATAAATCTGTCTGATGAACATAATGCTAATGACGAGATTAGAATGACATCATAGACATACGCGCCGTCAACTTCTCTCCAAGTAGACTGGCCAGACCAATTGCACAGCATTGCACAAACGTTGTTGCAATATAATATTTAGTTTTTACTTTCAAATACTGGAAGAAGTCTTACCGTGACTTAAGGTGCTTGAATAGGTCGCTTTCATGCATGTACTTTTTATGTCAGTTTATGAGTAGTCGGATGTTTCTGCGATTACTTGTTTGGCTCGGCTATCTTGCTTCACAGACGAGTTCGGTGAAGTCACCGATACTACAATTTTTGACATTAAATAGTGCAAGTCGTTTCAACTTCGAAGTGAAATATAGCAATTACCAAAGCAAGTTATAGCTCATTCGCTAGCAGATTCCACTGTTTAGCTGTTTGAAACGTTAGCATTTAGATAAGCTTCTGGTCGCAATGATTAAAACATGACGGAACGTTTGCATGCTTAAATGTAAGTAGCTCGCATGTAAAAGGCGACCTGATTGCCGTAAAGCCTATCTTATTGCAGCCGCAACTATCTTACGTCCTTTACCCCCAACTGCTTAAGAGTAATTCATATCAGTAGGCCAAGTGAGATTTGTACCCCGCCATAGTTAGTGGAAAGCGAATTGTTTTAGTTGC
>CACRXP010000204.1:120849-148664 GCA_902702965.1 Spirometra erinaceieuropaei | reverse complement strand
CAATTTTCTTAAAACTGAATGTGTAAACGCAGAGGAAATTCTTCCCAAGAGACTTCTATAAGCCCGGTCGTTGTTTCCCAAAATGAGGATATATACCTCTACTTCACTATTTAAGTCCACTTCAAATCGGATTCCTTGTATGTCGATATTTATAGGTGTAGACCATAATTAACTTGCAATAGTTCTCTTGCTGCAATTTTTGGAAAACACTGCCATCTTTATTTACTCAAATAGGTTCTAAAATATTTGACGTGTACTTTGAATGAAATGCCGTAATTTTCAACGTAACTAAACTTCGGAATCTGTTGAATCACTGAACAAAACTATTTGGAATGATAGGAAAAACAGGCAATCGTGCAACGGCCCAAAACTATGCAATCATATCTATATTTTGGCAACACGGAATAGTCGAGATAAATCTTGTTTTATAATTAAATCCCGCAGTAAGTGTACAAAAGAGCAGCTTTGGTGAATGTGGAACGTCAAAGTCTCTTTTCCCTCATCGCTGATTTTGACGGGCAAAATCTTTGAATTTAAACAAATAGAGGAATCCGGTAGCCTGCGGCATGAAAACAAATATGATAGGTCTGGATAAGATTGAATCGTCCTGTCATAAAGTTTTTACCTAAAAGATGCTTCAACTTACTTATGATTGTGCTTTTGCGTCTTATTTCATTTTTTCTACAGTCCTTACGAGATTCAAACAATACATAAATGCGTGCTGAGTAATGTAATATTTGAGAACACGAAATACCCCTACGTGTGCGAATTAACACATTTTAACTGTTTTGTCCTAAAAGGTTATTTATTGTTGGTTCTAAAAACCTCCACCAGGTTTTCAATTGAAAGGTAAATATTTTAGACGGCTGTGGACTTTATTGCTTACTAAATTAAAGAGGTGTTTAAAGAGGGTCCTAAAGATCACATATATGCATAAATATGTACATTTCCACCAAATTAGAACGCCATAGTATTCAAGGACGCCTAAACACTCGCCAACCACTTTATTTCCAGCTTTTAAACAAGTATATTGATGGAATCCCTACCAAGGCATCTTTGAAGATTATTTTGACAAAAATATTCAAGAATGTTTTATTTCACTACGTATTTTACAAATAACGAAGGATTTTGCGCATTATGCTACACACGGCTTTTTAAGTACATGTGGAATTACGGTTTATTTCTAACTCAATACATTTAGGATGGCGCATAGATCAACCTTATAAATTTTCATGTTTTTTGAAGTAGGCAAGAACGGCAGGATTTATTGGCACCAAAAAATTTCGCGACTGCTCTTCAGCTGCTTCCTGTCGCTTCATAAGAGGGATAACGAGTGAGAACAATACAACAGATTTGACGGAGTGGCCATGGGGAGTCCCCTTGGCCCTACCTTTGCTGACATCTTTATGGGTCATCTAGAAGAAAAAGTGTCTACCAAATTAAATAAGCTGCCATTCTACAAAAGATACGTGGATGATGTTTTCGCTATTGTTAAAGACATTAAGGAGGCTGAAGAACTACTTTCTATTATGAATAAGCTGCATCCAATGATCAAATTTACAATGGAGAAGGAACAAGACAACCAGTTATCCTTTCTGGATGTTCTTATGTTTAGAAAGGAAGATGGTTCTATAAGACGTTCTGTCTTCCATAAGAATACTTGGAGGGGACATTACTTGCATTTTTTGAGTTTTGTACCTATCCAATGGAAACGTAACTTGGTATACGCTCTTTTCCAAAGGGCTAGAAACATTTGCTCCAATGACACACTGGATGCAGAATTTGCACGTCTCAAAGAAGCTCTACTTAAGCGTGGATATCCCGAACGGTTCATCCACAAATACAGCAACTCTACTCGGCCAAAACTGACAGAGCATTCAGCTCCGAAAAAGCCCGTCTTTATATCTTTGCCCTTTAAGGGCGACAATATTTTAAATACTATCAAACGACGGCTACGTTCTTCCATTGAAAGGACATACAATGCAGCCGAACTAGTATTCTGCAGTCCTACTAAGCCACTTCCGATTCCACGGGCAAAGGATGCCCTGCCAATGCACGCCACGTCAAATTCTGTTTATGAATTCACATGCACTTGCGGATGCAAGTACATTGGGCGAACGCAAAGGCAGTTGGCAGCCAGATCCATTGAGCACCTGCCCAAGTGGCTCCTTAGACAAGAAAATAAGATCCCGCGTTCATCCATTACAAAACACCTACTTGATACTGGTCACACCGTCGACCCCAAAACTTCCTTCCGAGTACTTGTTCGGGCACGAACAACTCGGACATTGCGTTACCTGGAGGCAGCCTATATACGACGAGCGAAACCAGATCTTTGTAAACAATTGGAGCACGTGGTTAACCGAACATTACCATGGTAGCCTCTGGCTCCATGATTCCCCCTCTCTCCTCTCATTTTTTGCTCTTTAACGTTTACTCCTTTTTTCACTTTCTTCCCCTACGGCGTTTGTGTTACTAACTTTATCGATTAGCCAACTTTGCCCAAAACCCTAACCTTGCTATTTCTGCATCGATTTTCTGCATGAATTCAAATCTGTTGTATTGTTCTCACTCGTTATCCCTCTTATGAAGCGACAGGAAGCAGCTGAAGAGCAGTCGCGAAGTTTTTTGGTGCCAATAAATCCTGCCGTTCTTGCCTACTTCAGCTTCGTACCGGGGACAAAATGCTTCAAATTTCATGCTTGTATCAAAATAACTACACATAAGGTACTAAATATTAGATAAGATAACGCCAGTAGACCGCGAAATTTAGGTATTAATTAGTGCGCGTTTCCGCAAGGATCAAGCCGTATGTGTTTTTCTAAAAAGGTAGGGATATATACAACGGCTGATTTTTTAGGCGCCTTGCTTTCACATTCCGGTCTTTCTTCCTATAAAAACCCATTGATTGCTTAAGCAAGCAGCTAGCGTTTAAGTTCTTTAGAGCGACTAACGTGATACTGTTTTTAATCTCATGTTGCCCGTTAATACATTTTTAGCCGCTACTAAATAATGTGAAGGCAGTCTGAGTTCTTCTTTCTAAATATCGCTGATGTTTTCTTTCTTGTAGGCTACATGTCAGTGTCCATGACCTTGTCGAGTCACCCAGTGATTTTTGTCCTGTCTCGTAGAAAACTAGTTTGATGACATTTAGCCTAGCGTTCCTTCACTTTCTGCATAAAACGATGGCTAGCTTCTCGTTCTCTGAGATTCGGGTTGACCTTTCCGGTGCTTGCGATTTTTCCATGTACAGAATGTCCGGCAGGAATTTTTCGTTTCGTCTCTTAATACGGCTATCTACTATGTACTTAGGCAGGCTGCCATGATTTTTTGAGGATTTGATATGGCAGAGGTTATTATAAAGGTTAACCTGAGAGGCCTTTTTGCTACGGAAAGTGTAGTTCTTACCTTGCACATTTTACGGGGACAATTTCTTTTGTGACTATGAACGCTGCACCGTTTCGATTAAGCAACGAATGTCAGAAGTAATGCGGAATGTCCTCCTTTCCGATTTCCTTCAGCTGAACCTTTCAATGAACTTGGCATCTCAACTGAAAGCCATCCGCCAAACGGCAAACATCCTCAAATATAAGTGGGCCATTTTAACACCATACACATTAGATGGTTGTGAGGCTTATCGAATGTTAAGTCAGTCCGTTTGCAAAATCGCGATTAAAGTGTGAAGGCATTTGGGTTTCATCGATGCGTATTTTACGCATATCCTACACGTCAATCAATATTCGATTATCTAGACATTTCTGCACTTATGTTGCCGATAAGTTTATGCCGGACCTCAATATTTAGCTTCTGCTTTCCACACAAAAACGAAGATCTGGTTATAGAGAGATCGCATAAAAATGAAACCAATTGTAAACTTTGTGTTGGCCAGTACTGCGTTCAGTTACTGTTCTTTCGTCGACTCGCGCTTATTTCTAAATACTTATCAGCATGCTTGTAAGACTTATCCTGGCAAACCATCATGTAAAAGTAAAATAAAACGATGCATTCTGCTTCGGCTATTGTTATGAAACTCCCTTTTCTGGCCGTACATAATGTTGCCAATTCCTATCAAATTGCACTGCTTGTTGGCCTTTCAGTTATATCGAAAAATGCAAAGAAAGCACATGGTTTTGCATGCGAATCAGGAAATATTAGGTGCAAGGCATTAATGGGCTGCACTATGATAGACCAAAAATTTCATCGAAATAATTTTTGGTTACAAAATTAAAAATATCTCCCTTTATCAAGAACTAAGCAAATAACGGCTTTGTAAACAACTTATTTACCGGCCAGCTGCTGCAAAAGACTGTAAGCACACACCGTAACACCGTCCGAACTTGGGTATTTCCTGAAATGTACGGATCCGCAGCTACTGACTATCCCCTATTTGATGCCGACCTAGTTATAGCCCTACAGCTTTAGGAGAGGCAGCACATTCCTTCAGAACAATTATCTTGCCTGAAGGCAACCACCAGCCCTGCTCCTGCCCTCCTTTCTGATTGTATCAGTAAACTGTGTAAAACGCGTTCCCACCAGTCAGTCAGGAAAAAATGCGGTCTTTTGAAAAGTCTGAGAGCGAACGCCTTCCTCTTGTAGTGAAAAATCTCTACCTCCAGTGTAATTTCAGTGACCAGGTTATAAAGTTTCTGAAGTTTAGCGTTGCCCTAAGTAGTCTGAGTACGTACATTAGAGCGAAAACAAAACGCCTGCTCAATAAAATCCCCTTCTGTAGAACGATATTACCGACAAAGACAAGGGGGACTGGAATGGCCATTTCTGGCTTATTAGCCGTCGTCAGCCAGTCATACCCAACCCCGAAGTGTGGCACAACCGAGGCTCGAACTCACGACCTGTTTGTTGGAAGTCCATGTCTCTAACCATTCATTTCTGCATATATCATGCGCCTTTGTGCGGCTGCTGGTTGGGCTCGAGAGAGAGTCTGTAAGGCACAACGGAACGAGTGAGTTCCTTATGAACGATCGGTAAGCGCTCCCTACCATTGTATATTTCCGATCGAAAAACCGACAGGGCAACGGGCTCGTGGCTTAGTGGTTAGAGGCGTGGACATCCAACAAACAGGTCATGATTCCGAGCCTGGAGTGTTTCACACTTCGGGATTGGGTGTCACTGGCTGACGACGGCCATTCCAGTCTCCCTTGTCTTTGTCGGTAATATCATTCTACCTATATCATGGGCCGCTGTGTGCCTGCTGGTTGGGCTCAAGAGAGAGTCCATAAGGCACAACGGAACGACTGAGTTCCGTGAGAACTATCAGTGAGCGCTCCCTACCATCCCCTTCAGTGTTGTTTACAACACGGACTATGATTCTATGACGTCTCACCGCACTATGAATCGCAAATAGTTCGCTGGTCATAATGATAAGGCTGAAAAGCGTAATTTTGTTTTCCAAAGGAATTGCGGTCATTCGATTATTTGCCGATGGTGGATAGCCCTATCGTATTATAGATGGTCTAGAACTTTGTGGGTTCGTCCTCCCACTTTTAACCGCGACATGCGTCTTTTGCGGTGTTGGTGACCCCTCCTAATGTTGGTAAAGTTAAAGCGTTCATTAAATGCAGAGAGGGTAGTATGCGCAGAATCTGCCTGCTACTATCCGCATTCAGTATTCCGGGAAAACGTAGATATGCATCTGGGACAGTTCACGATTTTACCTTATCTGACAAAATCATTAGTCATTAGCAGTCGAACTGGCACAGGGTTAACAGCCAAAGCCGCGCACCCAAGAATCCTTATTGTTTTTTGATATTCTCGAATGCTCAGGCTGACTTTAATTTAATTTGCTTACTCAGCATAGATATTCATGGACGTCAAGTAAAATTGATATGCCAACCCAAAGTAAACAGCCGTTTCGTGGATAAAATATTGTTATCTCCCTTAGATCGATTCGTGGGTGCCCACTAACACATTTAATGTACCAGATCGCGTCAGAGAAGCCAAGGAGTCTGTAATTCAGTTTTTATATCGTTGGTCTTTTAACGCAGGTTCGAAGCTCAGGTGTTCCAAAATCTGGGGTTGAATTTGACTGAATAATGACGGCTGATAGGACAGAAATGGTCATGATAGTTTCTTTTGTCTTTGCCGGTAAGCCTTCTGTGTACACATTACTCGTCACTGTGCGACTGTCTACGAAGCCCTATATGGAGCCGCTAAGCACAACGAAAATGTAGATCATGCAACGCGATCGGTGAGCCTCTTTCGCCACGATTATAGTCTAAAAATCGAAACTGCTTAATATGGCTGGGGAGATTGCATAACCAGGACACTTTTATTAGTAAAAGATATATTTGACATTTGTGTTGCGAGTAGGCTTCGTGGGTCTTCCGGTATAAAGTATTATCCAGTGTTCCACTCTCAGGGGATTGAAATTGGAACGTGTTTTCGAAATTCAAAAGCAGTGAGAGTGGTTTGACAGAATGAATTAAGTACCTGCAGAGAGCATTTTTCCAAAGAGTTAATACTAAGCATTACTAAAGTTGAAAAGTCAGGTTGGCAAACACGTGTTTCGGTAATTCTTGGTCAGGCCAATATATCGCGATACATCGACCGTACAACGAGACGCCTGATAAAGAGGGGGCGTGAACATAAGCCTGCCTGGCCAGACAGGGGTGAGAAGGGATCGATTTCGAGTTCTATTCTCGCACATTTAATCAATAAGAATCACCGAGTTGATGTCAAGGAAGCATTTCATGTTGTCTACCGGACACTAAAAAGTTTCTCTAAAGGCCTATGCCAACGGATACTAGCAAAGGCCGAGGCAGTGGCTATACGGCTAGCGAATCCGGTGTTATGCCGTCAGAAAACCTTGACTCAAGCGCTTTCTCTGCCGTGGTCAAAGCCAACCTCAAGTGATCACGATAGGCAACCTCAAATCCCTAATTACAGTGGTGGATACTCCGTGTACCCAATCAAAGCACATCAATCAAAGACTCTCTTACCACCCCTCCCCTAACTCTCAGGACCAAAACCCGGCGAACTCGTCATGCGGGAGGCGTGGAGGAGATGATTGTCAATGACTAAATAGCCCTCGAGACACCTATAAACACTGTTAATTTTGTACATTTTCATTCCTTCATGTAACTGTATTGGCCTGACAAAGAACTGCCGAAAACATGTGTTTGTCAACTTGACTTTCCAAGTGTAACATTGGAATATTTGCGGAACTTAGGCTTTACTAGTGTGTCGAATTCCGATTGGTCTTTTGGTACACCTTTGGCCTCCCAAATTGGCTGCAGATTTGTCCTACAAAAAAGGACCGTACCTTGGCGTTCGAACAAGCAACGATAGCTGGAACCATCTACCGCTTTTGCTGTTAGTTTGCACTTTACAAACATCACGCAATCACGTTGTCTACTCCATATAGAAACAGTAAGCCATTCTCACCCCGACTGATTAGTAGTTTCAATGAGTGGTACGTATCGGTGCTGAAGGGGAGGGAAAAAGAGATACTAATGTCCAGTCCTGTCGTATATTTTCTCACTTGCAGACCTGACCGGCTCGAAACCGTCCTGATTAGCCACGAGTTGTTAGGACTTGTAAGGCCGCCGAGTGACAATGTAACCCAATCCCTGCTGCGTCTGTAATAATTTGTATATGGCACCATCCTACTGCAGCTATTGCAGTAACTGTTGCTGGCAACAGCTTCAGCCGGAAATCTGACATCTGCGGCCTCTCTGGCCAATGCAACCGCATCGATTTGTCGTCGTAACGACTTTGCCTTGTTATTAGGGCATGGTGTTATCGGGAAAAGAAAGTTGGCCGCTGTCCGGATCACTTTCGTTATCACTCATGCACAGACCAACACTGTGCACCCAAGACATTGATGGTCTTCGGCGGTTGCAGTGGATGGGGTATCAAGCCCCACAGACTTGAGGTACGCTGCAGTGAGACCCTGTTTAACAATGTGGTTTTCACTAACTGTCCATAGGTAAAAGTCTCTCACTGCCCCATAGTAGCAGCACAGGAAGCATGTATACCATCAATCCCAATGGGTGTTCTTCCGGATACTGTCTCTCGTTGGTGATTTTAGAATGGTGTTATTTCGCATCTCGCTCATGGCGGGGCAAAAGTTGTTTTATGTCACATTTCCATATGCATCCGCAATACTTTTAGCGAAAGAAGTGATACATGCATTTTACTAAGGTGTGAGTGAAGATGAATTACACTATGGATTACAAAAAGTTGCCGAAATGGACTTTTTTGACCTCATCAAACTTCTCAACCTCGAATTTAATGAAAAACTGGCTTTTCGACTCACTGACCACTGAGCTAATTTGCCGGTATAGAACTTCGAGGTATCCGGAGCAGGAAGTGTAGTTTGGCTAGCCAATAAAGATAAATAATGGTTCAGGGGTTTTTCATGAATTCGCAACCTTTTTAATCTCCCTTATCCTGGGTTTGTTTTTCTACATCTTAACACACTTTTCTAACGAGAAACTCTCGTAAACTGCGTATTCAGAAAACCTGACCTATTGCGATTAAAGAGCACGTTCATTTAGTTGGCTTCGCATTCAAAAATCTCCGCTTTGCATGCAGTTCACTCAGGCAGTTTGCATCCGTTTTAAATAATTCCCATGGTTCCCAGTGAACACTTTAGCTCTCACTACATAATACTCTGACGTCACTCTTTAGATGAAGTTTAAGTCCTGTAACGGAAGGGATTGCAACAAAGATTTATTCAGCAGATTTAAGCAGCCATCTATATATTATACTGGTGGTGATGGCGAAATGTTAACAATTCAGCTAAATAATCCACTTTTCAGCAGTTCGAATTTAGCCTTCCTTTCGGAGCTCCATAAACAGAGGAGACCAAGTAACAGCTTAATTTTACTGTTTTCTTTAAATTTCCACGACTCGTACACAGAATGCCCAAAAACTTTGACAAATGATATTATCCTTTGTTACATCGCATGCAATATTTAGTTCGCTGAGCAAAACCCTTGTTTTCAATACATTGTAGCAGGCTACAAACGTCAGTCCAGGGGTTGATAACTTCTGATTCTTGGACGTTTTTCATTTTGGAACACCATTATGACCGCTTATAGGCATGTCCTTCCGAGAGAGGTATACCCACTATTTCCCAGTGAATAATTATTTGAGAATTGTTCAGCGGATGAACGGCAGACTTGTTCACCTGCATGAGGAATTGATGTGAGTTGTGAGGAACAAATTTGCATATTGACTTAAGCATCTACTTCCGGGACTCCAAAATGCAAAGTATTATGCAACTGCTAGCCAAAAATTATTCCTAACGGGGTTTGTTTGTGCTTGTTAAAGGTGATGTTTGCAGTTTATTAAAAAAATTCGGTTTTGTATGATAGTTGTATAGTAATCTAGTGATGCTTCAGGCAATGAATTTTCTGCTCTCGTTCTGGCTTCCTCGATCACCATATTCAATATTGCTGAAGAACGGGGAACGAATTAGAAGGGAGGTTCGCCGCCGCTCTATCCACTTCTCGGGTCTGTGTATGATATTTCTCTCTAACAAATTAACCTTGCTGTTGAGCTCCAGCTTATTTTGGAGAGACTGAACTGTTTTCATTTATGTGGACTATCATGTAATCCCTGGAGACTTTAGCGGGAATAAAAAGCGATGTTGCAGTCTAAACGGGGGACTGCCTATCAACCCCGCCCACAGTAAAACATATCCGGTCATTTCCGCTCACAACCGTATGCTTTGACGCGCGCTTCCGACTGAAATCGTTGCTATTTTGCCTTTTACTTTATATAATCAGAGAAAAATAGTTTGTGGTCAGCAGACGGTGTGCTCAGGCTTTATAATTTAAACTCCTGCCCGTCCCTTGCAGGCTAAGCTAGATTATTAACGTCCGTTTTTAACTGTTTTAACCGTCATCTGGCACAGAAGTAAGCCAAGGGATTCTGCACAAATGCGATTTCGGGTGGTCAGTTGTATTAGCAAGTAGAGTCAAATAGTCAAATGAAATTAGGACTTTCAGACGTTGGAGTAGTGCCCTCAACAACGCCTTTATTCCTTCGAGAGCTAATTATTTCCCTGTGCTTGGTGACTCTATCTACTTCACCAGTATGGTTTTGGATTCTGCAGGGGATAAGGAAACGATCAGCAAAAGCAGTGAGAAGCGGACTGACGCATAAGGATAAACGAATGCGTGGGAAAGAGCCATAAAAATGCTTAAATTCCTACTTCTCGCACAACCTCAGTGATCCTGTAAATATCTGATCCAAATATAGTTAGTAGCGTTTTATGTTATTTTGACCGCGTCTCGCATCTTTTGTCCAATTTTCCAAATTCGAAACAGACTTGCCCTGTTTCACGCTTGTTTATTTAAGATTGTCGCTTTTAATTTTCTCAGAAATTATTTACGAACTTGGGGTAGATCAGTTTATTCAATGTCTGTAGGCACAGACCGAGAATTTTATGTATGAATATTTGAGCCGAAGTCTATCATCCACAGCGGATAACCGCGTAATATTCATTAACTGCCGACAGGCAGCTAGTAGTATACTTTGGGATATGCTGATACCATACTAACGGCACAGGTACTAGCCAAATCCCATTCACGCGTGTTTCGCCGATATTCTGCTACATGGCGCAGCTGCGAGGGGGCCGGCTCGTCAGTGGCCCCTGTCTGAGCCTATAGACCTTGAATAAACTGATCTTCTCCAAGTTCGTAGATAATTTTTGAGGAATTTAAAAAGCGGCAATTTCTAAATTGGAGTATCTACCAGAAAACAGACGGGAAATGCTGGGGGACCCACTGACGAGCAGAACTCCTCGCATCTGCGCCGTGCAGCGACAGAACATCGACGAAACACGCGTTTGTGGGCTTTTGGCCAGTACCTGGGCTATTAGTATGGTATCACCTTACCCCAAAGTGATTTAAGATTGTTGTGACGTAAGCCAAGTATCTGTGTGAGTGCATATTACAGTGATCTCTGGAATACAGCGCAGTAGGAATCCAAATTAATTGAAACTATCCAGAAAAGTAGTACAGTTGCTGATAGGATTCACAGACACCAAACGAAAGTACATCAGCTAACTGACATGCCCAAATCTTTCCAAGGTTACTTCCGGGCAAATGTGCGGTTTCAAAACGAAGGTCTATCTAAGACATGAACATTCAAATTGTTTTTATAATTTTCCGAGCGTCTCTGATGCTTGCTTGTTTAGTTGAGCTCTCCGTGAATAACCATATGGCTTTTTGATACTGTTTGTCATGATAGAGATAGACTTTACTGCATTATGTAACCTTCCTTAGTCATGTGACTGTCGCAAATAATTGATGTCACCTCATTTGCTGACATTGTAGACATTCTTGCGCTTTTGAATTTACAGGAATTTCCTTCACATCAGCCTGGACGAAGTTCCCATGGAGATGCACCTTGTAGCCCAATGGATCAATGCGGTCCAGTCTCTTTTGACTTATTACCCGATCCGAGGTGACAGGGAGTAACCGGTGGCGTATTACCAATGAAATACTTTCAATGGGGAGCTAAAGGGCCGTTTTCACTTTACGAGTGTTTATCTTTGTGTTTCTGGTTCCATTTTTATGATTAAGGGAGAATTATTCCCAATTTGCACCCCTTGATCTATCCATATACCAATTAGCTCCGAGCGATGATGTCGTATACCTTTGAATGCTGCCAATATCGCAAATGCACAATTATTTCCTCTTTGTGGAAAGGGAAGTCAGCAATAGCGATACATGCTTACCACAGTTCGATCGAAGAGAAATAATCATCTGATTAAAAGAAGCAATTATATCACACTCAAAGCATAGGCAGCTATTACAAGATCTGGCGTTTGGAACGTCATTGCGACGACAGTGAGTATGTGCCTTCAGATCTGCCCTTCTTTCGCAATTATTCTGCGGTGCACTGTGTCGTGTAGACGTGAGTCGCCAAACCGCACTTATACAGGAACGAAAGTTTGCGACTCATCGGTCGGCAGACGTATCTATCAGTAAGAGGCATCGACAGCAAATCATAAGCTGTCGCATGCTGATCCTCACGTTCATTTAGCTGTTCAAATGAAATCTTCTTTCTAAAAGAACAGTCTGAAGCCGATTTTTCCGACTTCAGTCAGAAACATAACCCATTTATTTTTCATCTCTCCTAATAACTGGGACACAAGAAGTCTTTTCACTTATACTACGGCAAAGCAGAGTGCGAGAGCAAGATTAGCTTAGATTTCTTATCGACATTTTTCTAGAATGCTTCGGTAACAATGGATTTTTGAGACCACCGCCTTCTAGTGCTTACGCCACTTGCTGTTCCGCCACATCCCACGATTTAGACTCTGTTAATGTGGGAGATATCTACCGCATCTTGGTTAATGATGTTTTTTTCTGACAGTGGATGTCCGCAATAACACAGTCTTAATCAGCTGCGTTTTCTTTTAGCTGGACCTCTAATTAAGGACCATAAAGGCAGTCCGCCGCCGTACGTGGTATTTTGTCCTGGAAAAATATCCTCATGCAGACTAGCTGGAACTAAGAGGAAGTCAGTGGGTAGGATTGTAAGCATCACAAAATGCACTCTGATTCAATTTATGGTCACACATACAACTGGCAAGTTTTCGAAGGACAACTTTTCAAACCTGCTGCCGAATCTACGCAAACAACGTCGTTCAATTAAGACACATGACAGATATTCTGAGTTATGTGTAGGAACTGGGCAGCAACCTAAAACAAGACGTGGCTTTGGAGGAGGGGCGAACCATTTTTCCTTACGAGTGTAACACCCTGATGATAGACAGGATATCTTGAGTAATTATCTTCAAGATGAATCGCATTGGAAGTGGAGCAAGCGTAACAAATTACCATTCGACGAATTCAGAAATGGTGGTTGTATTGGTCATAGATGTCCTTTATACTATCGTTTACCTTTACGTAGAATCGCTTCACAACAAGCTAAAAGGACGGTTTTTATTCATTTTCATATGACTTCACATTTGGGACACGTTATCACCCTTGGGAATTAAATACCGTCTTCACGTAAACAAATCGAGGATGATCATCGTAAATACTTCTAAAAATTTCAGTATACTTCTGCGGTGAAGATGCGTGGAAGTCGGGTTAGTTGAGAAAGTACTGCAGTAATCCTTCAAAAGAGAAGATTTATCTAGACGTTTTACAAATACGGGGCAGTTTTTGGAAACTGGCATCAGATAAGTTAAAGCGATTAATTGTGACGCATTTTGCGTTCGGGCAGACAGACGATGCACTTTTGCGGGCAATTTCCATTTGGAGAATCAAATCAGGCTCGTGCAGTTAACGGGGTCGCGCCATAAGTCTGGTTCTGTTAAAAGAGCTCACAGGAGCTCGGTTCACTGCAACTATTCAAATCACGCAAGTATCAAATCTTACTTCTAACTTTGCTTTTCCCGTCGCATATTTTATCAACTGATTCAGATGCGGTTGATGATCGGCTGAGTTAATTCAACTTCAGAACCCTTCTTTCATTATATGTTTTTGATACCCTAGTTGACAGACAAGAGCGTTTCGCGAGATCGTTGTAGGTCAGTAAATCTTCTTGTTCGGAAAATGAAACTTCCCCGTAAATTATGTCTTCCTCTGAAGTCTCCTTGTAACTCGTTATATTTTGCAAAATGAATAATCTGCATCTAGCTGATTTGACTACTTATGAGGGGGAAGTTGCATTCAGATAAATCAAATGTAAGGTCGATCAGCGGTGATGTAGTATGGTTCTTCTCAGAGCGCTTTAGATTTCAAAATTACCTGCCATATTAAACTAATTCTAAAGGTAATATAAGTGTCGGCTAAGCAAACTCTGCACTAGAATAAGATGCATAAAATGCTAGGCGGCGAGTATGTTCGCCTTTATTAGGCGTTTCGATAATGCCCTCGAATAATGGCTTTTTGTCATTGAACTCTTGGCCTTTCTCATTAATTTCTATACTCAATAGACATTTGGAACGACTCTAATGTATGAAACTGACTAGAATATTTTCAGTATAAACGCGGCAAATTACACAGTAGATGAGACTCTCCTCCAAAAGTACTTCCGATAACCGTTGCTATGATTACTCAACAATGTCAATGCCAAGAAATAAACGAGCCAGACACTTAATGTGGCCAATTTTGTTATATGCAAACCGCAACACGCATTAAAAAGAGAACAGGCGGCTAACCCTGTGTGGCATTTAAGGCAAAGTCAACACTATCTTACACACCCAAATATTTCACACTGCGTAACATTCAGCTGATTTGTTACTTATTTGTTCTGCCGAAAGAAATCCTTATTATATTCAGTTTAGCATTGAGCCTTTAAAGATTCCAGTCCCTTTCTTTGTCCTGCATTCTCCTAGGGACATTTATACGTGGAGAAGGGATGCGTCATAACGAAAAATCTACATTCCTTTCAGAATATAGTGAAGAATTACTTTGTTTGACAGATAGGAAATTTGGTTCCAGCGCTTCCTGAATTCGGCGTTCGAAGAAAATCACCAGCACATCCCTTCTTTAACTAATTTAATATTTCCAAATTTCATTTGGCTCCAGCTATCAGTTTATTATATTTTGAGTTCGTTTTGAAGTACCGAAAACTTCTTTTCTGAAGCTGACTGATTATCCGCAAGTGCTTTTTGTGCTCATCGCGCATTTCTTGCCACTTTTAACTTATAAATGACGACATAATCGTGTCCGTGGTCAAGTATCACCTGAGAGAAATAAAAGCTGGCTTAGTACCAGCACAGAAAAGGCAGACAAAGTCACCAGTTGATAGTCTTTCTATCTGACCGTTTTCGTCTTTTTTCTAAAATGGAATTCGTTTTACATAGCCCCCACCTTCCGGATGTACGTATGCCTCTGCGTTTTCAAAAAAACTTATAGCAGAAGTGCAGAAAAAATGCGGTCTACTGTGTCACCTGATTTAACTGCAGCTAACCGTAAATTGCACATTCATATCAAACTTAAGTCAACTCTGTTCAAATCTGCCTTGTTATGGCAATTTGTTCCATAGAAAACATTACTGACATAAATAGACGTATAATAGAACACATACTGCAGGTTGGTGGTTTTGAAATATTTAGTTAAATCAAAAGTTAAAAACATATGTTAAATTATCTGCGTGCCTAACAACGTCACCTTCTGTGCCCCCATCCATTCTGCCTTTTTGAATTCATATAGTGTTTCGTAGAGATTCCACAGCCCTATAAGTAAAGCTAACCACTTTCGAACGTCAGCCCGCCTTAATTATTTGATGGGTGGTATGCGGCGGTAAGTGACATGCAGGTTTTAGAGCGCTGGTATATTCTGTAGCTCTATTTAAGGTCTTGATGTTTTCTATGTCCTTGTTTGTCTGTAGTTGCGTGCATTCGCCCGACAAGTATGCCGTAGTTGACCTCTGCCGTGTAATGTTCACTGAAATGCTTAAATGTGTTTGCGATTATAAAAGATTAACTCGGTGGATTTTCGAGACTGATAATCGCTCAGGAAACTCGTAGTATGCTTCTATTACAACATATGCGCATCTTTGAACGAAATCTGACTATATTGCCTGAAAAAACCGTATTCGAAAAAAACTATTTATATGGTATTCAATGTTTTATCACCTTTCGTTGGCCAATTTATTTCAAGCATATTATGCCAAAACAATGTTTAAATAGTATTTTTTGTACTCATATAATAGAAGCTTACGCCACCTTCAAATTTCCTACTCGAAGCCGTGTATCTTTCGATTTCAAGGAGTTTGAAATATGAGTATTTTTTCAACCGTGAGACGCTCACTTGTACGGTAAACTATTTGTCAATTTATCAACAGCGCGTGCAAAGTATATGATGAAAATATGTCTAGCATAGAATTTTATGAACTCTCGTCTTAACATCGAAGTGCAACCTCCTTTTTCTTACACGGAACACATGTGCCAGGTAATTTCAAAACTCCTCACGCAACTGAACCCGTAGTTTGTATTCAAAATTTTGTGGAAATGGGTTTTAAAAATCTAAGGATAAACATTCTTCAAGCTTGCAATTCTATGAACACACAATTGACTGTCAAATGAGCATATAAATGGATACATTTCTTGCACATGGCGTCAAAAGGTCTGTGGGAATGAAAGCCTATACTGTTCATGCGCTGCGAGCGCCTCTGTGCGTAAAGTCACATGCTTTCTGTTAACGTTGTCTACAAATATAGCCGCAGTGACTTTACTAGGGAGCTCATTCCATGCTCCGACCACCATGACATTGATAAGTTTGCAATATATAGCTGACAGTTCGACCGTCGCATCCAATAATGTCCACCGAGTGCTCCACAGCAAGGTGAAACGGGCACGGTGACCTGCGCGTGCATATTTTATAGTGGTAGTAGACTTGTGCAGCATCTACCGCACTCTCTTATCCTCCCCCGCCTGGGCTCGCCCGGTGTCGAGACAGGGTCAAGCAAATCGGAGGATGGAGGACTCGGGTGGATGGTGCCGCCAAGCCCGCACCTTGGCGTTCCACTTCACACCGCCTGGTCCACACAACAATTGGCCAAGACTTTAAATAATAACAAAAATACCGCAAAGGGACTGAGAACGAGAAGTACTGGGCAGCCATGTCCACCACCTGTATACCCAGCGGGAGAGCCAGTGCATCTACCGGCAGGGAAGCAGGTGTCGGAGAACTGTCAGCGCTACCAGGCTGTGAGGGCCATGGTTTGCTGATCCTGGCATTACAGGTGCCCACCGACCCTTAGGTCTCCGTATATAACTGTATACCTATTTATATAATGGTAGAGGGACGCTCAGCGGTCGCCCTTGCGGAACTCGCTCGTTCCGTTGTGCCCTAACGGCTCCCTCTCGAGCCCAACCAGCAGCCGCACAGCGGCTCATGATATAGGCAGAATGTTATTACGACAAAGACAAGGGAGACTGGAATGACCATTTCTGGTTCATTAACCATCGTCAGCCAGTCATACCCAACCCCGAAGTATGGAACACCTGGGGCTCGATCCTGCGACCTGTTGGTTAGAAGTACAACGCCTCAAAACACTGAGCCACGGGCTCGTTGTCTTGTCGATTGCGTTCGGGAATGTACAATAGTTGAACCTCGCTCACCGATCGTGTTACGGGATTCCCTCGTACCGTTGTGCCTTAGGACTCTCTCTCTCGAGCCCAACCAGCAGCCATACACCGGCGCGTAATAGAGGCTTTTGTAAAGGTAACACAAAAGGGATGTCAGTTGTCACACCTTTCCTTACGTATAATCTGAATGGCCCTGGGGAAAAGGAAATAAGGAAAAACCGTGCAGATTCTAATTAGGCAATGGAAAGCAACTTCTCATGGTAAGTGGCAGACGGTTTTTCTGTTCAGGATTGCTACTGTAATCGCCCAGTCCTTATTCATCCTTTCGCTTGAATGCCTTCAGCTGCCTCAGCTGCTTCAATCTTGAATAGTTGCATCACCATCATACTGCCTGTCACAACAGCTAGCTGTGTGAGCGAAAGGTTGCCAGAGCCAGGTGCCAAGGCTCTTTGGGCTTCTATGGAAAATTCACCTAAAACATCGCGGAATGCCTGAGAGCACGTGAAGAATCTATCATGCGTGCAGATTTAGTGTCGCCACTGTAGCGGGTAACACTGATCAATAGCCCAATCCCATGTCAACTAATGATTTAACTTTTGACCCAACTGCGGAAAACTTGGCGCCTCGGTGGGATTCGAACCCAAGACAGCAAGGGAAGGCTTTAGTACAGCCAACGCTCTGGCCACCTGAGCTACGAGACTCCATCGGACGACTCAACTTTGATCACAGTTGGGTCAGGTTGATCAGCCCAGCCTACTGAAACGTCTGGAATCCACCAAATCTGATATAGTAAGCTGACTGCCCAGGCAGGATTTCCTAAGTAATACATCTAGAATCCACCAGATGACTACCAGGCTCAAGTTTAATAGGTGTTACGGCAGACTTCGAATAATTCAATTTTCACAGTTGGGTCAAATGTGATTTATTCGAAATCTGCCATAACACCTATTAACTAATGATTTGTATTGTCAGATTTAACTCACGCACCAGTAGCTCCCTCAACGTTATCGACACCCACAGTCCGAAAAGTCAGTAGCGTTTTAGGGCATTGCATGCGGAAGCTGCCGTCCAGGCCAATAAAAGATTTACTTGAACTGCGGCGGATTAGAAAAAAGTTATGAAATGAACGTAAATGGAATATCTTTCTGTAATGACATTCCTGATCCTGATCCGTCCCGTCTACTTCGTTTATGTGAGAATCTGGCCGCTCGTGCGCGAGTAATGTGTGTTGTGACACTCGCAGACTGACTGTATGGCCCCGTCAGCCACTGTAACCGATCCCGCCTCCAGTCTTCCTGACTCTCTTCTGACATTGGATTCGGGCGGATGAGGTCAGAAGGAGAGAGTGCAGTAGATGCAGCGCAAGCCTACTATGCATATACATCAACTCACGCACAAGTCCACGTCTCTGGGCCCACTATGCCGTTGGGCGCATGATGGGAATCGTCGGCAACGAAGTTCGAATTGTCACTGTGATTGCACATTCAGCTTCTCCAGAATATCAAATTCCCACTGAACACGGTAACAAATGCTGTGCATTGTATTGTGTACTATACACTTATAAAAGGAATCCTCTGGCAGAATGAACCCTGGGAACATGCACGCATAATGGATAACTGACGTTTGCTTTTCGGAACCATTTATCATAAGTGGTTGCCTGAAAATTCGATTCCGGATGAGAGTTTAGTTTCGCATCATTATTAGTCATTTTCTAGTTATGACTACGTCAGATCACCTAATGACTGATCGATAGATTTGGACGGGAACGAGTTCAGAGGCCGGAGCATTTATCACTAGACACGCAGTCGTTGACTGGTTGACAATTGGTTTTATTGCTGGTAGTATCATTGTCAGTAGACTCGCGGGTGATTTGAAAATCTCAGAATACCAATGAAGTCTTTAGAATATCTAACTTGTCTTCCTTTTTTAATTCATACACTTTGCTAATCGGAAATAATTTTCCCATCAAAACCCCAACTGCGCCTATCTCACATACAGCCTCGACTTAAGCAAAAGATTTCATCGGATACATTGATGCAAAGTCATCATTCAAGGCTTGTAAAGTGCAAAGATGAATGCTAAACTGGTTTACACACCTTGTGGGCGTAAGTTTCCTTGAAATACCGATAGAAAACAAGAGATACATTTGACAAAATCTTACGCCCTCTCCGTCATTTATGTGCTGAAAGGTTATTATTTACTTTTCAGATTAGAAACATTCCTCCACAGGTTTACAAACTTGTCATTCCCGAACTCCGCCTGGTAGTACATATGATGAGGCCGCCCTGAGTTTGACTTCTCAAGGCGACGCTGCGAGTGAATTCCTATGAAGGCGCCTTGATCGAGCTGACTCACGAACCTTCCCAGCAGTAAAGTTTCGAGTGTTACCATCTCAGACCACCTCACTGCGCATCTACGCATTGGCTTGCTTCTGTGGCAAAACTTATATTGGTCGCACGAGTCGGCGCCTACCCAAAAGACTACGAGAACACTTCCAGACGTGACTAGAGAAATGCGGAATTAGGGGCATCATAGCACATATATTTGATTCCGGACGTCGCGTGGACGCCAGTGAAGCTTTTTGTGTGACTTATAAGGTCCTCTCGAGCTATCTTAAGCTACTGGATCACCGTCCTTTAGCAACAGCATAGGCGGCTGTTGTTGGATTATGAAAACCAGCCTTGCGCGCGCAAGGGAACCTCGTTCAGAATCCGCACTTACCCTGGTCAAAGATCGACTAACTGCATGCAGCTCTCCATGCCATTCCGCTCTCACAGATATCCCTGACGCTGACTCTTACCACTCGCCCCTCCGCTCGAATATACTCACACTTTGATTGTGTTTCTCTGCTCACTGACAGGTATAGCTCGACCCCATTCCCACATAGATGTGCTGCCCTGACTAGAATTTATCGAAAGCAAACATGTGCTCGCCAACTAGTCTTCTGGTTAACTTAAAAACTCACAAGGAATAAGATCCCAAGAATGATAAATTATCGACCGTTTAAAACAGAAAGGTCCTACTACAGTTTATGCGTCAACTGTACCCATCTTCACTTGGACAAATTTTCCACGGAATTATATTAAAGGGCATGAATCATTCAGAGCCGTAGATCTGCACTTGGCAACTGATTCGCGCTTGGATGAAGTGCCAAATGCTGCTAATCAGTTCGTCATCTTCAAACTGACAGTCAATGTTTTAAATGAAATTTGTATGGTACTAATTTCGGCACAATGGAGTTATTTCTCGCTGTCCTATTTTGAAAAACGGTTGTGTTTTACGTGCACCCGTGTGATGCTAATGTACTGAAATATCCGGCGTTTTGCGTCGAGTTTGCAAAAATGTCCTTATTTTAAACAGTTCTACGCGAAGGTTTTCAATTATCTTTGAGGTGATAATGGCGGCGAAAGATGAATACAGGAACAGTCTGTATTCAGGGCAGGCAGGCTTGCGCCTTGATGGGAGAAGATGTTTTGACACCACGTTGAGTTCTATCTGGTGGTCTTTTGACAGCGCTGGTGGACTGTCGGCCACAGGTACTCCAGCCAAGGCCGAAGACGGCTTGAATGACATCACGCTTTTGCTAGTGTCAGGTAGACAACCTGTCAGTCTTCTTTCGCATAGACTCGATGATTCGTATTGACTAGGTGTACGAGAATAGAACTTAGCATCGATCTGTCTTCACCTCGGCTTGGCCAGGCCGATATATGTTCACGTACTCTCTTTTCCATGCGTCTCGATGTACGGCCAATTTATCTCGCTCCACAGGAGCAAATGAATGAGTAAATACACATTGATGTTGTCAACAACGGTAGTCTGTCTTAACCTTCCGGGCGTAGGTGGGGAGAGTTTGTGAAACATATGCATAAATTCGCCGCGGGGAAAGCGATACTCATCACTGTCTTTGGACGTCGTCCTACCAGTTCGCCTGCCGCATCTTTGAGGAAAGGCAGTTTTATAAACAAGTCTTTATTTTCTGCAGTTTCCACTGTAAACCTTGCAGTGCCCTCCCAAATATTCCGGAGGATAAATCCCTCTCAGTATTCGTTTTCGCGAAGTGTGTTACGCAGCTGCTGGAGTTCTGCTTCAACAGTTTCAGAAGAGGAGATGCATCGCACTCTGGTTGCCAATCCCTGGATGAAACTGTTTTGGATATTCAGGGAAAAATCTATGTAAATTAATATATTGGCCCGTGCAGGTTTTCTTTCAGAATAGACTACGCTGGATAGATCAACCCACATGTTTGTGCAGAAGGGTGTCTAGGAAAGCGATTTCGTTGTCTGCCTCTAACTGCAGAGAAATTTAGCGAGGTGGAGTCCGGAAAAGAGAGTACGTGAACTTGCATGGGAATAGCCAGGCCATGTTGAAGACAGATCGATTGTGAGTTCTATTTTCTTACATCTAGTCAATGCGAATCATCGAGTCTATGCAAAAGAAGACCGTCAGGTTGTCTACCGGACACCAGCAAAATTCTTTAAGGCCCCGTACCAACGAGTGCCAGTTACTGCCTAGGCAATGACTATATGGCTAGCGAATCCACTCTTGTGTTGTCAGGAGATGTTGACACAGGCGCTCTGACTTTCTTGCTCCAGCCGACCCCAGATGCTTATCGCAAGCCACCCTAACTCCCTGATGATAAATCGACTTGCAAACATCACTCTTAGCCTATGCCACCTCCTAACCCCCTACCCCAATAACAACAGCATGCTGATCTCTTCATGCGGATGGCGTGGGAATGATGAGTGTTAACAACCCCTGAGACACTTATAAACCCTGTGAACGTCCTTTATTTTCAATTTCTATGTAACTATATTGGCTTGATGGGAATATTCTCATGTACCCAGATGGTCTGGTGGAGGAACAACTGACCAATCCTGTGGACACTCGTGGTCTGGTGTATAAGCCTCCCCCCCCCCGCCTGCGGAGTCGCACACCCTGGGATCATCCTCGAACAAACGGTTCAGGCAGACAGCCAGGGGACGCTAGCGGCGTTCCTCATTCTCTACCCTCCCGCCCCCCCCCCTGAATGGCATGCATATCCGTACTCATAATGCCCTTGACTCCTGCCATCGGCACGCCTGCTCAAGTCACTGCGTCGAGAACAAATTAACTTGCAGCACCGTGAGTCATACATGGGGCGCCGACAAACTATCTTGTGAGCCATGTCTGCACGTGCACTTGGACCTCTGGCGACCAGTTCTTCGGCAGCCCGCTCTAACCGCTGCCTGTCCCCGACCACGCGCTCTCACTGGGTTCCGATGGGACCGGCCGAACCCTGGTTTCTTCCCATGGGGATACCCCCTGGCTCCCATTCCGCCTCACGCCGGCCACCGACTCGTTCATTCGTCCGCCTACGCCTAGCTTGTGACAAAGGTGATGCGTGTGTCCGTGTGATGTGACTGCCAAGGCGATTATCGCTCTCACGCGGGCTTCGAGTCTGCAGCCTCCTGCCTGGCCGGGCACGCTCGCGGTCGCACAGTGAACGTTGGCGATAACCCAGAGAAATGTCAACCCCCAGCTGCCACGACGGGCTCGCATCGGTGCAACCGCATTCAGCGTCATGAGTCATATGCGTGTTTTCTGTGACTGGCAGGAGGGTGGGGGGAGGGCTCGAAGGCGTGATGCGGGCAGATGTAAACAAATGAGTCTCCAAGGCGTTGTTTGAAAGCAAGATGGGGAGGGGGAGGGTGGGAGGGGGAAGACCGCCAGCTAATAATTGTCATTCAACAGAGGCTGCGGGGACTATGTGACAGAGGCCGGCAACAGGCGCCTTCAAGTTGCGGCTGCGACTTATCGATTCACTAAGGCAAATGGGACTGGGGTTTGTTTATCAAAACTTGTGAGGCAGAGAGTTAACCGGGAATTTCAGGAGGAGGGGAACATCAGACAATTATGCGCAAATAAGAACTCCATGTTGGAAAGTAAATTTTGGTGAGATTAAACAAATTCGGTGCCTATTAACAATGGCAGAAGCCCTCCTTGGGGGAATGTCTACGAATCATTTAAAGGGTAGATGACGCTGCTTACGCCTACCGCGGTCTTATTTAGCGTTTGTGCCGACAAAATTACTGAGGCCTCGAAGTTTACGGCCAGGACTGAAATCTGTCCGCTCCCGTAGCTAATCTCCTAACTGACGCCGCGTATTTTGTCAGAATGATATTACGGACAAACACAAGACTGTCGGTAATATCATTCTGCCTATATCATGCGCCGCTGTGCGGCTGCTGGTTGGGCTCGAGAGAGAGTCCATAAGGCACAACGGAACGAGTGAGTTTCGTAAGAAAGATCGGTGCGCGCCCCCCACACCATCTCTGCGTATTTTGTTGGGAGTTACAGCTACTCAGGCAATGTGAATGGCCTGCGTAGCCGATCGTTCGTCAATAATAACAAACAGCCGTTTTGGCCACTAAGTGAGGTTTGTGCTTGGCATACTGATGGAAGTCCTCCGCCCCTTGGAGCATACGCACTTAAAACATTATTTGCGCAATTTCAGCACCAAAATTTACTTGACAAAATTATTGTAACATTTGCATCTGCTGCCGACCTAGACTGTGAATTACCGTTTGGCTAAAAAGCCCGGCGATACCAGAAGCAGTAAATACGTCTGAGTAGGTATACATGGCCTGAGTAGGATAGGGCTTATCTTTCGAATCTGAGTCTTCTCGCCTCCTGGGATGCCTTAGTGATTCGGCCACCCATTTCCAGCATTGTGGATAAGAATATCGGTTTAACATGTGTGCGGCTTCGCAACAGTCCCTGATAAGTTCCCGAGAAGAATTCTCTGAGTACACGATCAATTTCCGAGCGCTCCATCCTGAGGGGATATTAGGGCGTACGCCCATAGTTTGGACAGCGGAAACAGTAAAGCAACAAAGTAAACGTCTGCTTCAAGGTGAACATGCAAATTTTCAATCAAAGAAATGGAAACAATGAATTATGAGATACGAGCAAAGATGCGCTCTAAAAATCTGCAACGTGACGCTCAGCTGATCCTCTCCTTTAGCCTTATTTTCCTCATTCGATTGGATGGTATGGACACGGATGTCATCGCCATGTTGCCGGTCCAGTCAGCAGGCGTTCTCTCGTTTAGGATCATGAGGACATGCTTGCAATGATTATTAGATTGCCGGCTCAAGTGTCTCAGCGTACTACACTGCCGGCTCCATCAAAATTCTGGTGATTTTCAATTTGAGGTAGTAGTTAGCATGCCGACTTTCGCTCACCGAAAGCCGTCTTCACAGGACTGTGTTTTGGCTCGACAGCAGGAATGCCAGGATGCGCTCGGTAAGTTCTCTGTTGGCCATAAACGTGAGATTATTTTACGTGCAGCCTAATATCCTGAGAGGTGGGTGCATTTAAGGTGGATGCGGATGTGGCCATCCTATCAAAACAGTGTGAAACTGTATTTCACAGGGCGGAAGCCCGGACGGTGTAGTTTACTGTTGTACTGTAAATTTATGTATGCAGTTGTGTATGTATGTATGTATGTACATGTTTTCGACGAATGCGAATGCGCCCGGGTACGATAATGTGGTTTCCACAAATGACGAGGCCTTTGGAACACACGAAAAGATTTTAGGCGTTGACAGCATTATTTCTCGTTATTATAGCTTTGCGTTTTTTCCACTTCCCCTTTCCTTTCGGCGTTAATCTGCACATGAAGTTTTCAAATCCACATATCCATACAGTCCATTAAGCCAGCCGGTTTGGTGCGCGATTTGCACATAACACCCATCTGCTTCCAGAAAGTTTGAATGAACTACCCAAACTGACCTTGTATGGTTTTTGTCATCGTATTTTGCTGTGGATCACTGTAATGACACCAACACCAACAACCTTAAAGACAGCATTAGGTAAGAAGTGATTGCAGCGTCTTTTATGCCCTTTCTCATTGTACCTTACAACAGAAGGTCTTTCACATTTATTCCGTCGCCTATAACACAAATCTTGTGTTTCGTCCCTTAGTTGTCTCTTCAAGTTTGTTTGAGTGGAACTGTTCCGTATAACTCTGGACGCGTTTCCTTTCGTAGTTATGTGCGCGCCCACACGATTCTGTTTGTCACTGCCTTGCCTGCAAACACCTCTTACAGCACTGCAAATAGAAAATGACCTGGTAGCTGCCACCCAGGCAACTTCAAGGCATGTCGCCTCTGTAAATTTGTCCCTGCTTGACGACGCAAATATCGCCTGCCTCGCCGTTCACTCTCAGTAACGTGTGAAAGAGATGGTTATTTTAGCCTCATACTAAGCGTCTTTCAAAAGAACGGCGGGCAGAAGTTATTAGTCTTCCGGCATTTTGTAATAAAAACAGCCCACTCATCTGTAACATAGAAGAGTATGGTCAATGCGACGTCTTTTGTACCCGTCCATGTCATCCTTTAGAAGGATTCCACAGCAATATTAAACCGAGAATGTCGATCTATCAACGGACAGGTCTGACTATAAGCTAGAATTGTGGTTTTGCCGTTGACTGGGCCACTTCGGAGCATGCACTAAGGTGGTGTGGACGTAGGATGATGACGTCAGCTGATTGTTCCCCTCGTTTACCTGACATATCTTATGCACATACTTCCACAGTAAAGCTGACCTCAAAATGGTGAGGGAACTGAGGGTTGTATATCTTATAAATGTGGGCCTATATAAGGGCGTTCAGTAGACAAATAGTTAAGGGGCTTCAAGAAAACAGAGAGTACCCTAAGCTTTCGCAGGAGATAGAGTTGGGAGACTCTGGAGTTTGTATGAACCCGCCTTTTCGTTTTATGGCTTAGAGTAAATGCATTTGGAGTTCGTCCATTGTCAGGATGGGGTTCGAAGTTACTTCATGATGATTCTTAACACCCTTGAACGTCAACGTCCATCATGATTTTCCAAAGTCCATTTCTGTCCCCTCTGTTGAATGAACTTATTAAGAAAAATAACGCGGGGAGCCGACTAGCATTGATTAACTTCAGACGACTTTCGGCGATGATCAACCTATTGTCAAACTCAAAGCTTAGCTTCCAATGTACCTTATTCGTTCACGTGCAATGTAGTTACGCATTTGAAGATCCGTCCGTCTCGAGGTCTATGATTCCTTTATTCATAGGGTCCTGCAAAATTCACTGCATTCTCTGCGTCTTCTAAAGCAGAAAACGTACATTCCCCAAAATTTGATGATCATCCTTTTTAAGACCAGCGATACTCATGGAAGATTTATTTGACCTTACAATTTTTCTCCCCCGGATATGGTGACCGATTGTGTCCAGCGCCACTTTTGACTTGCACAGGTCGCCGGATAGTCCTTTCGAAGATTTAGGAGAAATTATTGAGGACGCTCCTTAAGTGCTTTTCAACAGCCCAGCGGGTGTGACTTCTCAAACTGTAGCGTTTTTCTTGTCCGCTGTTAAGCGGCCAGCTCCCATTGTCCGTGGGCCGTAGAAAGTTCCGATGGCTTGATAGTTTTTATAATTTTTTTGCCACCAGCATATCCCGGATCCCATTCACGCTGCGGTACAAAGCGCATTTCCCTTCTCACGCAGAGTACGTTTCTGCCGGCGTCGGCATCTGGTGAATGCACCTTTGACTGCATTCGAGGATGATCTAGGAATAGTTGCTTACTTTCTTTATCGTTGAGTTGGAAATAATTGTGGTTTTCTTGGCGTCAGCATCTCGTCAGATACGAGCAACAATTCCCACCTCTGCTCTGTAAGCAAGCTCGCTGGTGACTTGCCTACCGATTTGCTGATAATGAGGCAGACATGCCCTGCATCTACTACACTTTTCTCCTCTCATGCCCACCGTGTTCTGAGAGCGAAACAAAGTGAATTCGACCGCGGGGTGGGCGGGGCGCCAAGGCCGGAGAAGATAAACATTTCATCTATGTGCGCCACATACGAACCTCTCACCATTTCTTTATCTTTGCGTTGGAAATAATTCTGGCTTTCTTGGGGTCAGCATCCCTCCAGACACGAACAACAATGGTGGGGGGCGCTCACCGATTGTTCTTACGGAACTCACTCGTTCTGTTTTGCCTTACGGGGCCTCTCTCGAGCCCAACCAGCAGCCGCACAGCGACGCAAGATATAGACAGAATGGCATTGCCGACAAAGACAAGGCATATTGGAATGGCCATTTATGGCTTATTAGCCGTCGTCAGCCAGTGACACCCAATCCCGAAGTGTGGAACACCCGAGGCCTGAACTCGCGACCAGTTAGTTAGAAGTCCACGCCTCTGACCGTTGAGCCACAAGCCCCTACCACTATATATTCCCGATCGAAACCGACAGGGCAACGGGCAGTGGTCCAACGGTTAGAGGCGGGGACTTCTAACTAACTAGTCGCGAGTTCGAGCCTCGGGTGTTTCACACTTCGGGATTGGGTGTGACTGGCCGACGACGACTAATAAGCCAGAAATAGTCATTTCAGTCTCCCTTGCCTTTGTCGGTAATGCCATTCTGACGAATAACTATTCCCACCTCTGCTCTGAGAGCAAGCTCACTGGTGACTTACCTGCCAATTTGCTGATAATGAGGCAGACACTTTTCTCATCTCATGCCAACCCCGCCCTGAGGGCGAAACAAAGTGACGTCGACCGCGGGGTGGGCGGGGCGCCGGAGCCGGCGAAGTTTGACAGTTCATCTACGCGCACCACATACGACCCCCTCACTATTTCATATACCAGGCTGCACAAGGATTCACATGAGTGAACTCTTGTAGGAGACGCTCCAGCGTCCCCTTGTCCGGCGCCTGTTTGTCACCCCAGGCAGCCTGCAGGCATACCAGTTCGGGCCGGATCTATGGCGCCTCATGC
>CACRXP010000204.1:58537-76659 GCA_902702965.1 Spirometra erinaceieuropaei | reverse complement strand
TTGGCTGCAGTTTTCCAAGTGGGGTTACATACTATACCCTTAACAATCATTCGTCACAAGGACAGGAGAAACCGGGATCGAATCTTTAGAACTTCAAATGTACAGCTGGTCACATTTGACGGCTAACAAGCCAGAATTCGCTAAGGTCTTTGTCAGTACTCCTTCCAACATATATATACTCGAATACGGATGGGTGCTCAGCTATCCACTGACTTACTGAAGCAAATACCCGGCCGGCAACGACAACGAACGACAGATGACGAGGCAGTGATATATTCAATCAGGGATGGGCGCCCACTGATCTACTGGCTTAACGAAGCAAACGAGCTCCGTATGTGTGGCAAAGGTCATGAACAGGCAACCGACTACCAGTCCGAAGTCGGCCACGCCATAGCAGCAACGAGGAGGGACGACAGAGAATGCAGCAGATTAATACAGTACTGTTTCGGGCTCATTGTGCCTTCATTCCGCCACCCACACGGAGCTTGTTTGCTTCGTGAAGTCAATAGATCGGTATGTGCCAATTCCTGATTGCATAAATCCCGATCTGCAGCGACAGAGAATGACAGGTAGGGAGGCACTGACGACCTTCAGTTTGATGAAGTTCTTATGACCCATCTGGTAGACCCCAGTGGTGGACCAACTGCTCCAGGTGCGTCTCTGAGCATGCTTGTGATTCTGGCCTCAGATGTTGGTCAGGGTTATGATTGGCTGAATGAAGGCACGGTCGGTACCGATCACCAGTACGTCATAGGCCTTATGAAGTGAGGTATATAAGCATGTCAAGTGGGCGTTTGACCCTCACTGTTGTGGTTAGGATCTCCCTCGATCCCATTCTGTCCGCCCGCCAGCTTGCTACTGCCGATAACGAACGCTGTGTCATAGGACACATACCACATACAATACATAGGCAGCTCGCTAAGAGTGCAACAGGCCAGAAGCAGACAGGAGAATGGGATCGAGTGAGATCCTAAGCAGAACAGTGAGGATCAAACGCCCACTTAACATAGATATATATTTGAAATAGAGAGATCCTTTGGGAACAAAATAAATTTATTGCGCAGATTTTCAAGACTGGTTCCCCAAAAAGGCCATTAAACTTCTGGGTCGTGTACTAAAACAGGTTACTACTTGAATATGTCGAACAAGTAGGTCTGCATTTGACCGAAGTCAACGCAAATGAGTACCAATTGTATTTCGTCATCCTCTCGGCACTGGCTGCAATCGCTTCCGTTTGTCATTAAGAAATTCATACTTGGCATCTATACCGATATGGAATTAATGAATGCCTCATCTGAGTGCATTGCTTCCAGGAATTCGCGAACTCTCCTTGTTGGGCGGGCGCCAACAATGCGAATGTTCTCCCATACAAAGTTGTGTCCAGTGTCCATTGTGTGCAAGGCCACCAGGGATATATAAGTTCATGCAGTTATTCGTCATAACAAAAGTATTCTTAAACAACGTTAAATGTAAAATCACCCTGAACATCATATCCCATCATTTCACTTTCCGTTTTCACGTAAATTCCTGAAAAATTGACATACTCAGATAATATATAATGTATCAGTATTATTTCCGCAGTTAATGTTCCAACTATTTGCTAGTTAAAATCACAAAAGTCGTGGCAAAAAAATTAGCAGATAAAATCGTCTGAAAATATAACGGGGCTTTACAGTTCACTGAGTAAACATTAGCTTAAAAGTACTTTTGTGTAAGCTATGGAAAGCGCAACTGCATCAGGCCGTTCAAAATTTCCTGCGGTTTAGCTTTTGAGCTACGACATACATGCTGTTATAACATCTCACACGTCTGGGTTGCCTAGACTCGGTATAGTTAAAGTGATATTTGAGCTTAGAACGCAAATTTTGTTGAATTTCTGTGTCCGGAAAAGTTTCCTTTTTGCAGTGTGCTCGAAAGCAATCTAACGCATTTGACCCAACAGTATTTTGAAAGTTTGGCGAGGGTCTATTACGATGCCCTGGTCCCAAATGCGAGCACAATTTGCGTATTGAAAGTAAACTTAGCCGAAGAGTGATGCTTAAATCTTTAATGGGGAAGGTAGCCATGGATGAAAAGGGAAAGGGAACTTGATGTACGACAAACCTGACTCGAGATCGAAGGAAGCCTAGAATGCTGACAAAGATCTTGCTGGCAGCACGCGTGGAGCAGCAGTACCCCAAACCTAACGGTAGACTTAAACGTTACCTCAAAATGGAAGCCTAATCCTAAAAATAATGGAAAACCTTATGTTAACCCCAAACTTAACACCAAACCTAAACCATGACCTATTACAAACCGTAGCCCTTACCCTAAGCCTAAACTAAACACCGACCCGAACCCTAACCTAACCCTAACCTGAACCATATCCCAAACTCTAACCTAAACCCCAATCCTAGCTTTGATTGCAACCCCAGCCTAACCTTAACAGTAACCCTAACCCCAGCCGAAACACTACACCTAAATCTAAACCGCAATCCCAGCCCTACCTCTAAACAGAGCCGTTAAACTTAAACTCCAAAACTGAACTCCATTTTCCGCTTGACACTAACCCGAACCCTAACACTAACCCTACCTCTAAACCGAAACACCAGGTTGCCCTTTTCCGTTTTAGCCTTGGCTACTTTCCCACTAAGGATTTCAGCATCCGCCTTTGACCTACTTTACGTGCACTGTTCACATTGCGTTTATATATAGGACCAGAACAGCGTAACTGACACCTACCAAGGTTTGCAATCCCATAATACGTGCATCATGAATTGTCTCAGTTGTGATGAATCAGATGAAAGATTTTACAATTCTAGGATGGAAAAGTTTATGAAGATATTGTAGGATTTAATCTTCATGTTCTTTTCAGGTACAAGCATTTAACATAAGAGGGATGACTATCAGTTTCTTGGCTAAGGAAGGACAAGTCTTCGCTGTTTCACCCATAGATAAGATCGGCAGAAATATTCGCCTACAGGCAAACAAAAACATCTTAAAACACATAAATCCTAAAGACAGTTCTATCAGGTTTTCGGTTGGACTTATCTTTTTGCCTTGTCGCTTCGCTAAAACATAAACTCCTAGCCGCTAACTTGCAACAGCGTTCTGACGTATGCAGCTACTCGACAACATAGTTCCCTTAGTTCCGACCGAAATTCTGGGCCCGGTATGTGGATGATACCTTCGTCGTCATCGAACGGGATCAGGTGTTGAAATTCCAAGAACATCTCAACGCCGTCTTCCCGGACATTCAATTTACGATGGAGGAGGAAGAGAACAACCAGCTGGCCTTCCTGGATGTCCTCTTATGCCGCAAGGATTGTGGTGGACTAAAGACCAAAGTGTTCAGGAAAGCGACTAATACGATGCAAGTACTGAACTTCAACAGTAAACACCCAATCAGCCACAAACGCAGTTGTGTAAGGACGCTCTATCGGCGTGTCGAAGCGCACTGCAGTGAGCCGGAAGACAAAATTGCTGAACTACAATACCTCCGACGGGTCTTCAAAGCCAATGGCTACCCGCGCAACTTCGTCGACCGGTGCATACGCAAAAGGGACGAAAGGCCTAACCGCACGGACACCAAGTCTTGGCGGCCACTTCCGTATGCCAAGAACGTTTCGGAAGCTGTCGGCCCCCTTCTCGCACCACTTGGGGTTGGAGTGGCACACAGACCGGAGGCAACCATCAGGCGTCTGATCATGAAACCGAAAGACCCACTGCCACGGCTAGAAACGTCTGGAGTCGTTTATCGGATCTGGTGCAGTTGCGGACAAAGCAACTACGTCGGAGAAACCGGAAGACAGCTCCGAACGAGAATGGCCGAACACGCGGCAGCGGTGCGCAGAAATGACGCCAGCTCTCAAGTTGCGGCTCATTCGACGAGATCCGGCCACACATTTAAATTCGATGAGGCCGAAATTCTCGCAAGAGGTGACAACCGAGTGAGCCGGGAGCTACTGGAATCATGGTTTACTGGCCCCCAGTCCATCAACAAGTGCAACGATCTTCCCATTCAATACAGCGTGCTGAGACTTCGTCTAGGCGGAGTAATTGGCCACGCGGGGAGCGCACTGGTGAACACTCTTCCCAACACCCAGGTCAACGCGTCAGATGGTCGAGCAATCATCACGCCAACATCCAACGTACGTGATGAAATTGCAGCAATTATCGACTCGAATGTCGGCCATCAAGCAGTTATCACACCACGTGCGACGATCTTGGATGAAGGGGGAAGCCGTGAACGTTCATAGGTATGCGGTAGCATGGCTGCTACATCCTATAAATACCGCAGCCCCTTGTGAAACAACCACCCGTTTCTGCTTTTTTGTCTCTGATGATGGATTCGAGTAGGAATCCGAAACGTCAGGCTAATAAAGCTCTTGTCCCGGCGATCGTGTCTCCTTCTTCAATATCACCAAACTGTTTGTGCTATGTGCTCGCTACCTACGCATCCTTATCATGAGACCACCGATCCGCGGGAGCAAAATAGCTCCCATAATCAGCCTCTTTGGCCAGCTCCCTTGAGAAGAAAGCCGTTTCTGCGAGCAATGCACGATTCCCTAACGACTTCGCTAGTGACCAGTGGTGACATAAAGGTCCGCGTCGGTACAGAGCACGCAGTCTGGGGGTGGGTGGGAGTGCAGGGTCACCACGGGTTCGACAGCTACAACTGGAGTGGCCCTCTCCTCCTGAAGGTTCGTGAGCAATACAGTCTTCTCCTGACCAATCGCCTTCCTTTGTCCTGCAGCCAGGGAGATAACGCAAATACGCTATTGCTTGTGTTATTGACAGCTGTTGGCCTAAGTCCTCGTCAGGAGAAATGATCAGCGCGGTGTTTTATGCAGACTACTGGACGGAGTACGGCCTTATCATTCTGAAGACCAGACTGTATCTCTGACCCTGTTGGCGAGCTCAAGGTAAATAACGTGCGGGCGGGTTAAGCATTGTATTGCTCGATGCGATTGAACGCTGCCTGAATACTAGCAGTTGCATAACTCCAAAATTCGAACAACTGCAAACTTTGGGGAGGGCAAGTTAACTGTCGAGGCACGATCGAGGAATTTACGGGGTGCCATCCAGACCAGGCTTAACACCGGTCACACGTATCAACGATGCTAGCAATTCGTTCTTAATGAGTGGGCTAGATATGACCCGCGTCGAGAAACCGGAATTCAACAAAGTAGCACGCTTCCGATGCCGAGATCTGTTACGCCAGAGGCTAGGAAAGGCACTTGACTGGTAGTCGATGCGCAAATCAGAAGAAATTCAAAAATTCTCCGAAAGGGTTAGAGTAAACTGCATTACTGCCAGCCAAGTTAGAGGCACTCTACTGCCACTGAAGACACATGACTCGGAAAGATGGGCTGAGCGCTTTTCAGCAACCGCCCGACCACAATTTATTAAGAGTCATGCAATATCTTTTTGAAGTAGACACCATTGACGAACTCGATCGTTCATCTTCCTCCCCAGATGAGATCCTTTTAGTACAACAATGGTATACCTCAGAAGCATCAGTTTCAAACGAAACCTCTATACAAATCTACAAATATGGCAGCTTTAAACTCACAGATAAGCTTATATCAGTGTTACAGATGCGACAACAAGGACACGATCTCAAGTCTTAAATGATTTCGCGATCTTCGTAGACACTTAATGTTTACTTTTTAATTGTCCTGCTTTATTTCGGTTGCTATACGTCAGTGCATTAAAACTTATTCGCCCGAAAACTAATTTACCAATTATCTATACTTATCCTGCCATTCCTCTATGCATACATAGATCCCGCCCTTAAAACCGCTATTACCATCTTTCCCGAAAAACAGGAACCTTTGGCTGGTCGTGTGTGTTGGGTTTACTCACCCGATCATTGCCTCGCTCAATCATGCGTATGTGTAGATGCAGGGGAAACCGAAGGTTCTGCTATAGTCACAGAGGCATCTTTCTCCTCAAAATTCCAGGCAAAATCGTCGGTTGACGCCTATCCAATCAATTGGGGGAATATTAGGAGCCGGATGCCTTCCAGAACCAAAGGGAGAATTTAAGAAACAACATGGAACCATGGAAATGAACTTCGCGGACGATCAAGTTATGGGGACCAGACCACACACCACCTCCAGCATAATGAGAAGCTATGTCATAAGGAACATTATGTTAAATTTCCGCTGTTCAGAGCCGTTCACTCAAAGAAGCATACATCTGCGCGACGGGCTGATGCTGCGCATTGAGAAAGGTATGCTATCTTGGAAAAATTTGCAGTGACATGGGTGTATAGTCACGCCCCCGTTTTGCAATGCTGATACAGGCTTACGTTAAGGAGCACCTGGAAATTAGCCTCGAATACCAAACTGATGGTTGAGTGCTGGCATTCGATAGGAAGGCACCTTCGATTTTCTAAGGCTAGTGCTCAGGGCTTCTTTTTTGCTAATACTAGTGCCAGTAAAGGGATAAAGGGAGAAGGACATATTCGTCCCCGGCTGCTCAAAGTTTAAACCGGTAATTAGAATGAAAAAGATAGTTATCAAGCACCAAATAGTGCAAACAATGGCCATGCCGAATTGGGGACTAATGTAAGGGGAGGATGCCTTACGACAGTCCGACTGTCGTTTCCGACTATGTTTAGCATACGTTCCGCAATAGGATGGAAACAGGGGCTGTGACTTGCGTATGAATACCTTTATATATACAGTAGAATTTTGCAGCATCTACCTCACTTTCTCCCCCACTACCTGGGCCTAGTGTTTAGACAGAGGCCAGCAGATCGGAGGTGAAAGAGTGCACAAGTAGCTGGCACGGTGGAAACCGGCACACCACCACACCACCGGCGCACCACCACAACACCTGGGCTACAACGTACGACCGACCAGAATTATATACGACAAAAAGGGAACGGCTCGGCTTACAACTGGTGCGGCGCGGGGCTGCACCTGGACGTGCCTGAAAAGCCCTTATAATTTGGCATTGGTTGTGGGTACGCATTTCCGGTAACGCTTGCTGCGCACTGATTTAGCCTCCGTGTTGGTCCAGCGCATCTTCCGCGTGGGCCGTTCTAATGGCAACACACTAGAAGACGCATTTACATACCTTGGAAGTACGACACCAGAAGGCATCGAGGTTGACGACGAGATAACCAGTGAGGCCATTCATTAAGTAAATTACTCCACGAAAAACGACCGCAACGTCCTTCTCGGCGCAAAACCGAGGATGTGCAGGACTGTGGCCCTAAAAACGTCCATGTTCTCGATAGAGCCACGGACAGCCTACAAGTAAGAAACTCAACCATTATCACCCTATGCGCCTCCAGGAAATATTGAGGGCATTCCAGAAACCAAGGTCCTAGCAAGACCGAGCGGTGAGACGAAGAAGCCATATAGTGAGGACAGATGGGGAGCGTCTGCTCAAGCATCTACGATGACGCCATTTCAAGTGCTCGCGGTTGGGGCGGTCAAGAGTTACGATGCAAAAACACCCTAAAAATCTCACTTTAGCGCCTGTAAATTGGTGAGATACTGTGCACTGTCCTTGAAACCAGAGCAGTACGATGCGTGAGCATAGCAAACTGCAGGCCAAAGCGAAGAAGGAACCACCTACATGTCGAATGACGCAGATAAATGTTTGGTTGATATTGCGTCTATATCGTCAACGAAAATTAAAGACATGGATTTGTTTTGATGGCCATATGAAACTCGCCACGATGTCAAGAGGTCTAATCCGTCTTTCATCTCACACAAGACAACCACTATCAGTATTAGCAGTGAGGACACCCCTGACAGTCTGCACACTGTCGTCATCGTCCCCTTCACCAAAATATGATCTGATTTCCAGCCTGTCTCCACTGTGACCGTGCTTCGGATCACGCACCACCTAAACCGAGTGCCAGGAGCCCCAACATGCACTCGTCACTTCCGCATCCCTTGACCGCATTATCCCAGGGCCTCCGGATATATGTGGATCCGAGAAGATCTCCAATAAGACGACAGCCCAGACCAAATAATACTCCTCCTCCTCCTACTTACAAAAGCAGACTATATCGTCTATGAACCGAATCAACAGTACACGAGCATAGAATGCCTCTCCGTAACACATCATGCATCCTTCCAGCATCACGCATGCAATCTACTTGTCCGCGGAAACTTCGTATTTCATAGCATATTCCTCTCACTTAAGTGGAAAGCCTCTCACCTGGTATAACCTTTAAGTTGGAATCCAGGTCGTACTTATTAAGCGTACATGGCTTGTTTAGTTTTGTTGGTAACTACTCTCAATCCTATTATCAGCTAGTTTTATTCATATATAACATTAGTACATGGGAGAAGGACGAGAATATGGTCGATACTGGGAATCCATCCGCAGGGAGAATCGATGCATTTTCGAATTGGACAAATTTGTCGATTCTGAACCCATTGCGATGCGCAAAGGGTTATGACTCAGGAGGTTGCCAACCAAAGGGAAAATCGGTCATTCTCATGACTAGACCGGACGCAAGTTAAACTCTCGTTTGCATCATCAGATTAGTGTGTTGGTTGTTCCTGCTGGCCTTGATCGCTTCAGCCCTGATGCCTGTCTGGTACTATATCTGTGCTTGACGCACGAACTATGACCTGCTCTTTAGCTGCCTATTTGTGTTGACCCCTCCGAAATTGACCGCTTGGGGGCTCGTGTCACCTTTGACCCCTTTGTGGCCATTGTAATTGCTGGCGAACCGGCATGCTTGTTCGTCTCCCCTCGTCACTCAACGGACGGATCGGTTGTTAGGGCTCGTGTGAATTGACCCCAGTCTCGTGGGCGTCGCGGCGAGGTGGCCCCGTTCTGGTCACATGACTTCCGGCCGATTTCTCTCCTATTTTCCGCTGGCATCAGCTGCCGGCCGCACCTTGCTCGACTGTCGTGATGGCTTTGTCTGCACTGACACAAGTCTTGCGCGTAGCGCCTGATAGGCGGTACGCAGGCCAATGATTGTTACGTGTGCCAGTTGTAGACCAACTTTCGAACATCCGTCCGACCATCTTATCTTTGGCTCAGACAAAGGCGAAATTGCGGTTTTTTATTGCACCTGACCATAAACCATAGACAGCTTGTCCTTGCGGTTGATTGCAAGCTGGTGCTCATGCAATATTGTGTCAAGACATTTGCCCGTTTCGTCAGCATACCTCGCATCAAAGTTTTGGCATGGTATGCTGTAGGCTGAATTGGATTGTTCTAGCACTGGTACCGGGTCTTTGAGCCTCATTGTTTGCTCTCTGATTGCTGAAACTGGCTTCCGAGCTACACCGATCCCTAACTGCTTCGGGATTCTTGCAGTCGCTTCTGATTCGCTCTTCACATAAGGGATCGCAAGCCAAAACTGCGGGTTTTCTCCTTTCGACCGCTCAAGGTGGGCCTTCCTAAAACATTTGCATATGAGGGACTTGAGATAACCGTTGGTTTTAAATAGGGCGTGCAAGTACTTAACCCCCTCCTTCCTCCCATTGTCGTCGCTGCAGTGTGTTTGAAGGCGTTGAAAGAGGGTTCTGATACATCTGCTTAAGCCTCTGCAAAACCGTTTCGGCAATTAATCCAGACAGAGGCGAGCCCATCGGTGCCCCTCTCTTTTGTTCGTCGACTTGAAGAAACGTGAAGAAATTCTAATGACACAGTTCCAGGAGCTCGATGATGTGAACTCGCATGAAGTATGGGTCAGTTTCGTCGTATTTCTCTCGGAGAAGTCTGTCAATAGTGCTGGGAGGCAGACTGGGCGGAATAGAGGTGAACAACGAGAACACGTAAAACAACACAATTACCTCATCTGCCTCCACTTCTCGGTATTGGATGCGAGTAGAAACTCTTCTGTAGACTTCACTATCCACTCCGAATCCTTAATAAAGGAACGGAATCGCTTGTACAGCCACTTTGACAGCCCAAAAGGTTGGGATGCCGCGTAAGGATACGATGATGCGTAAGGGCTCTCATGGCATGTGCACCTTTGGTAAGCCGTAGAGGCACGCCATGGGAACATCAGTGGCATTTCCAGGCAATGCTCCCCTTCTAGTGAGGGCTCCTTTCTTTCTCAACTCGCCGATCGTCTTTTAAATGGTGGTTTCAAGTTTTTGAACTCGCTGGCAGCTGATGGCGCATATGATTGCTTGTCCACCAAAAGATTCTCCAACCATGTACAGTCATCGGCCGTATCCATAAAATCCGTCGAGCGCATCTTGCGGCAGGTAGGGTGACAATATCCTTCATCTTCCGCATTCTCTGAAGCTCACGGACTTCTGATTCGGAAATCGCCATCTGGGTTTTGTGTTGGAGGAGCGAAGACGACACTTGCCATCGCATAGATTTTTGCACTCCCCATCTGCCTCGCATTTCTGGAGCGCCGACTCGAAGTATGCAATGAAGTTTTCAGTTCGAGCATCTGTTGTGCTGAACTTTGTATCAAAAGTTAGAACCGCCAGCTGTGGCTCCGTGAGATGATGCGAGAACAAGTTGTGAATCATGTTCACCTCAGAATTGGGTTGTTTTAGTGGACATATTTTCCTGAATTTCTCAAGCAATTTTGCGTCACGTAACCCCTGGTGATCCTGAGCGCCTTCGATGATGGCCGCTTTGAGGGTTGACAGCTAACAGGTGCTGTCCTATTGTTCGGCGGTATTTGTGAATACGTTCGTGGCAGTCTTTTGTTAACACCCAGGTCATTTGTTTGCTGAAGTCTGCCATCGCCCGCTGGCATAGGTTAGTGTTCACAGCCGATCCGTATCTGAGGAATTTAGACAAGACGCTTTCATTAAGACTCCGGTACAAGAACTCCAGGTGAACGTAGGGCGACGACTCTTGCTTCGCAAACATCTCCCAGATGAGCGGGGGGCTTTGTGCCCATAACATAGAGCAATATGCGTGAAGACTCGAGGTCCAAATATCAAGTTGTGTTCATCATCCTCCGAAAAAGACGGGGAAGGGAGGAGTTTATGGAACGAGATATATTTGGACTAACATTTCGGGAACTCTCCTTTCCATCATCAGAGCTGTGGCTGGTTGTTTCAGCTGGCCTTGATTGCTTCGGGTTTGATGCCTGTCTGGCATTATATCTGTGCTCGAGGCACAAACTACGATCTGTCCGTTCTCTGCTAATTAGCGTTGACTTCTCAGAGGCTGACCACCGGTAGGCTCGTGCCAACTTTGACCCCTTTGCGGCCGTTGTAATTGTTGGCGAGCCGTCATGCTTGCTGGTCTCCCCGTCGTCAACCAATGGACTGATCAGTTGTTGGAATTCGTGTGAGTTGAGTCGAGTCAAAGAAACTCTCAGCCAGATTGGCCGCCGATCATGGGACCATCTAAAATTGCCCTCATAATGTCTTGTCCTTGAAGAAAGAGAGGAGGTGGGAGAGGTGAGTGAGGACGACATTGCACAAGTCATCGTTGCGTCTTCAAGAAGTTATGGTTCTGTCGCGGCAGTTTAGGCTGTAGGCCACTACGACATTCAGGTCTGGTGTCGAATAGAAATAATTCGTACAGAATTCGTAGAGATTTAGTGGCGAGTGGGTTGGAGCTAGCTGGCAGTCGGACGAGGGCGCATGTCCGATGATGCGAGTCTTGTCCCATGAGAAATGGTGTCCACTATAAAGGGTGTACATGACCACTTGAGACAGGTGGTCTCGCCTCTTAGCTGCTAGTTGATGTTCGTGGATGCCGTGATCAGCTGTTATTCCCGCATGACTTTGCTCGCCTGTCCTGAGGGTCATATCCGAACTTATTCCAGCCTTGTTCGTAGCTTCAGGTAGTCGGGACGCAGGTCTGTTTGTCAGTCGGATGTGCTAATCGAAGGCCAACGTTCTAGGACTGGTCTGGCCATCTTCTAGCTTGCTTGTTGAATAACCCTTGCTCTCTTAAAGTCGAAACCCTGGTTCTATCGTTGCATAGGGCCATAGACCGGGGACGACCTATATCCACGGCTGATTGTCAGCTGGCGGTCATCCTGTCTTGAATCAAGGTGCTTGTCCAGTTAACCAACCTTTCTAGCACCGCAGCTTTGGGATGGTATGCCACAGACCACCGCTGATCGTTTAGCAATGGTAGCGGGTCATAACTTCTTCCCAAATCACGGATGTTTTCTTCTTTATGCGCGCAAGAAGCGCTTAGTAGGATTTGGTTCCTTTCAAGTCATCGGCTCCGATTTCTGCAGTCCATAAGCCCAACTTCGGAATTGAAGTCTTTAATGTATAATACTAAGAAAATTCCTTCGTTGCTCTGATTTCCTTACTCAAAGCACCGAAAGTGTCATGAGCGACGGTCCAAGAGAAACACCATGCGTACATATTGACTGACCGACAAATAAGTGTCACGAAACGAATTTTTTTCTTTAGAAACCTATCAACTTTACCGGTATTGCTAGAACATGTCAGTTATAGTAAGAAAACGTATAAATACAGGTAGACTTTAATATCAGTGCATTCATCCCTATCATTATTAGGAGCCAGGTTGGATTTCCATGACATCAGCATGGGTAAAAATGAGACGGAAATATGGAGCCGTCATAAGACTATAGGAGGATCGCATCCTAAGGCTGTGGTTTCGATATACGCAGAGAGTACCCCACATGGAATGAACCAGAAATAAAATCGCGTGCATATTTCGTTTGCGGCATTAGAGAGAGCAGTTGGACTTACGATCTCTTTCGTGCTGCTTGTGTACCAGAAGCGCTCTCATACCGTGAAAAATGATTGGCTGAATTAGCGGTGGGAACTAATATTAATATACGGCGCACAAATTATGCATGAACCTGACGCAGCAACGCTCTACAGATGAAGCAGAATATTTTTTCTGTGCCTTCACTTGAAGTGATTGCATCGTCTATCCGAGTTTCTAAACATTTTACTTTAAAACTGCTTTACCAGGTTGGTTCCAGCAAATTATGAAGAAAATGGAAGGGTTTTTAATGAATATTCTGGCCGAATCTTCGCAATAAGATATGTGAGCTCTAATTAACTTGTGCCATGCATGAATAATGCCACATGTTAAAGGATGAGCTTGTTATTTGCGGCTAGTGCTGAACGGGCTTCTAATTTTGTTTTAGAATCTATATTAGTTTTGTAGGAGAAGCGGTTTACTCAAAAGTGTTTAAGCTGTAAGCGAAATCTTCTAGTGACCTGTTCTGAACTTCCATCTACCGTTCATGCAGAACATTTATGGGCGCCAAACCTTGTATACAATTATCAAACTTAAAGGACAAATTCTTTCTGGAGGACGAGTAATCAGACATTCCGTCAGTCTTCACTTGTCACGAAGCAATCTTATTATCCGTGTCTCCGTTTGAAGTCGACCAGAGCTTCCAATCTCTGTTTGACTGAGTTGCCTAAATTGACCTGCTCAACTTGAAGAGCACTGATCATGTATTGCTTAATAAAGGGCACACGATAGATTGATTTCTAATAATTAGGTTTTGCACGCTGTAGCTGAAACAGTTCTCGGCTAAATAGATGGCGTTTTTTGAGCGTACGCTTGTTAAGGTGCTCAGAACCTCCAGAAACATATTTCATAGACAAAAACGAAGAGTATTTTTCAAACCTATGGCCACCATATGAGGGAATAATGTGGACTAGCGGGGACTATTTAATATCAAAAATGTTTTATGATCCCTCATCCAACTGTCTTTTGGGATTAGAAATGCTTTTATACTCATCTCACCGTCCCCAAGATGTCCATGAAAAAACCGATCTTTGCAGACATCCTAAATAATCCTTCAGAGGTTTTGCTTCTATGCATAAAAGTTCACCGAACTGCGTGGATTATTGGAGGGTTTAAGGTAGTTGCTGAACAGACGTCCGCGTGGAGAGATTTTAAGGTTTTGAGTCTCGATGGCTAGTCGAAGTAAGCATGAATCCTAGTATAAGAAAGCTGCGCATGCGTTTTTGAATGCTGCTGCCCTAAAGGAGAAAAGACTAAATTGCCGTCGAAAGCAGACCTTCGATTCTGTCAGTCTCAAGAGGCTGACAGAACCTGACTAGTAGGTTTCAGATACCACAGGAATTCAAATTTATCTTGCGGAGTGGTACTTGCAATGCAAATGAACTACGTTCTCTACTGACAGCTGGTTGAGTTCTTTAAAGGAACGAAAGAAATAAGACCCTCGAAATATGTTGTTGTGTTCTGCATGCGACATCATTCTGCTGACGATGCGCAAAGACGAGGCAAATAAAAAAATCTCAGTGGCAACATGTCACAGGACGTTGTAAGATAACTTCAAAAATTTTCGACCACAAAATTGGTCCCGAGCCGTGAGTTATTATATCATTCTGAGACATTCGGATGCTAACTATGCCACATCAGCCCCTCAAGCGGAGAAGCATCTGTACTCCCCTCGACAAATGAATTCAGACAGCCCATTAGGAGGTTTCAGCCACTTTTTCCGTATTCTGACATATGATCAGAAAAGAATTCTCATTAGTAAGCTGTGTTGAAATCCTGTTTTCAGCATAAACTGTGCCCCACTGATTCTTGGGCTTATAACGCTCTACTATAAGGTATTATAAAGAGTCATTCTGTGAGACCTGCCTCAAGGGCGACGTAATAAACTTGGAACCGTTTGTAATTTATATGAAATTTCGCGCCTCAAACTTTCCTCAAATTATCTGATATATTTGTGCAACATTTGAGGGACCATTCCAGGAATCTCTCAGAAAACTGCTCGCTGACTAGAGCCAGTTAATCGCGTCCTTATTCATGCTTGTACGACGAACAGTAATTCACGAACGTACACGGCAGTTCGACCTCCGTTGCCGACGATGTCCACCGTGCGCTCCATAGCAAGCGGAGAGCAGGCACAGTTACCTGTGCGTGAATTGGTTTATGATAAGAGTACACTTCCGTGGCATCTACCGTACTCCCTCCTCCTCCCCAATCTGGGCCCGATGTCAAAACATAGTTAAATTTACCGGAGGCGAAAGAGGGAGAGAGCGCAGCTACCAGGCACGGCCGGGCACGCACTTTGGCTTACCACCGCACCCCCTGGTCCACAGCGGACATTGAACAGGATTTTATATCATAACAAAAACAGTTGGCGGCACCAATCCCAGATGACGCGGCGCGAGCCAGCAACCTGTCCTGCCACCACATTCCAGTGTTTTCATTTGCTGTGGATGCGCATTCCCGATAACGCTTGCGGGTACCGATCTAACCACTGCGCTGATCACGTGCATTAACCGCGCGGCCCGTTATAGGGGCAAATTTACTTAAGCGATACCTATGGAGAGTTATGGATCTTCGAGAGTTCACTGTCTCGACTGGAGAAATTATCCATCAAGCAGGGTGGATAACTTTCGAAAGAAACCTTCTCTTTTCTCCATGAACAACTATCCAGTCCGATTTACTAAAATAAAAAAGGGTTCATGACCATCCTGCTGCCGCTTTTCTAAATTTGCTGTTCAGGGTTTGAGGTAAGAACGCGCACGTCATGCATTTATTCGCATTTGGGCTTACGTTGCCACGTCATTTCCTACATAAACATGATTTTCAAAGTCTTTCACCTTATAGTAAAGTATCGAATGTTACCTAGTTATAGATATACAGACTTGGACGTTGAGGGCCCCTTAAATTCTATGGTCTATCCTGCACCATAAAGAAAACCAGAGGCAAAAATAAGGGGACCCTCAGTGCGAAACACCCTGGTCGCTGATGTTTGCGTGTCGACGACTGCGCACTCAACGCCACCTCCGAAGTGGAGATGCAAAGGGGCATGGAACTCTTTGACATCGCCTTCGACAACTTCGGCCTGGCCATCAACACGGAGAAAACGGAGGTTATGCACCAACCGCCACCCGACGCTGCCTATATCGCACCCTCAATCAATGTGAACGGCGACAAATGCAAGACGTGGACAACTTCACCTACCCCGGTAGTAACCTCTCCTTCACCACCAGGATCAACGAGGAAATGGCCCACTGGATCTCCAAAGCCAGCCAAACCTTCAGCCGTCTGCAAGGCACAGACTGGAATCGCCACGACCTCAACCCCAACACCAAAGTGAAGACGTACAAGGCAGTCATTCTGCCGACGCTGCTGTATGGAGCGGATACCTGGACGGTGTACAAGAAGCAGGCGTGGAGACTCAATCCCTTCCAGCGCAGCCTTCGTCGGTGGATACTGAAGCTGAAATGGCTGACCGGGTCCTCGACACGGATGTATTGGAGCGAATGGGAGTCCTCCGCATTTACGTCATTCTGAGACAGCTGCAACTGCGTTGGAGCGGCCATCTCGTGAGGATAGATGACGAGCAGCTACCCAAATGACTCTTCTCTCGAGATGTCGCCATGAGTTCCCGACGACAAGGAAGCCAAATCTGTCAATACATGGACACCCTGAAGACTTTCCCGAAGCGTCTGCAGATCTACCCGATCAACTGAGAAAGTCTCGCCCGAGACCGGCCGACCTGAAGGAGGACAGTGAGGGCAGGTGCTGCGATCTACGAAGTCAACCGCATCGCCACCGTCAAGGCCAAAGGCGAAGCTCGCAAATCCCAATCGCGCTCACCTCGCAACACAAACGCTCAACCAACCCCGCCCTGACTACGCTGCCAGCGGACGTTCCGGACACCAATCAGCCTTGTAAGACATCATCGTACCAACTGCAGCGCCCGGACTACGCCATCCGTTGTCTCCTCGTCTACGTCTGCTTCATCCTCCACTCAGATAATTAACACTGACCGCTCTCCCAAACCCTCACTGCCATCCTCCTCCTCCTCCATTGCCTAAACATACGCTACGGCACGCCTTGTGCCCACAACCCCTGCACAAAACCCTGACACACCAACAAACATCAACCTGCCCAACGATGTAGACTCGATTCATACCTGTCCTCACTGCGATCGTACCTTCCCTTCACACATCGGCCTGATCGGTCACTTGCGAATCCACCGCACAGATACTGGCGAACCAGTGCCCGGAGAACTAAACAACACTCGTCGCATTCGCCTCCACAGTGCACACTTCCCCCACTCATCCGCTCACCTCATGGGTCTATTAAACGACATGCGCATTCACGAAAACATGCGGCAACCAGACGCCGGTTAAACCACACCATTCCATCTTCCCCCTCCTCCTATATCACCCAATATCATCCACCAAAGCACCCAATCGCCACCTTCCACGCATAGGGAAGTGTGCGTCTCGTTTCCGTCTCCATGCGGCTCCCCTGCTGCATGTGCCGTTCGAGTCTGAAGCTATCTCGACGCGTCAAGCGCGGTGGCTTGGAGGGCTGCTGGCTGACGCCCCAACTCAGTCCACACAGCCCAGTTGTGTAATAGCTCGTTTGGAGTGGTGGACTGATGGGCCGAGAGCCAGACTGAAACGGATCCTTCTTAACGCGACCTTTGACACCCTCACGCATTTGAGATGTACGCCGCCCAACCCCCGCTATGCGAAATCCTGGTACTTGTGTTTGGGGGCCAGGTCGTGCATGTGGAGCGCGCAGACAAATTCACTCGATACGTCAGCCACCGCACCCACTCCCCGCACATTTCAATTGATCGGCTAGGACAGTGACTGGGTCCTGGGAATGGGAAGGGAGAGGTCGACGACTCAGCGCATTTTCGCCACCATAAACAATCTGACGCGAATGAGTCTATTACGGTATGCTAGAAGCCGTGGCTTGGAAGGTTACCAACTGACGGGGTAACTTGGATCTCGCAGTCGGCCCAGTGTTATGTGTTTGTGTGGGGCGGCCGGCCGGTGGTCTAAGGGTCAGGCTGCTATGAATCCGTCTTAATGTGGTCTTTATGGCACTCCCACTGACTGGGATCCGAACCGGATAAGGCGCCACATCTAAGTGCGGCTCCGGCCGTGCCAACCAACCTCTAGTTGTTGGCCAAAATCCTTGCCATGGGCCAAGGACTTTCGAGTGGAGAGCCAAGGTACGGTCTCGACCGTGCCATCCGTCTGCGCATTTCTCCGTCACCAATATTCTTGACTATGTATGTCTTGGCACCGGGTCGAGGTGGGGGAGGAGGAGAGTGTGCGGTAGATGTGTGCGGGTCTATATTCACAAATCACTGTCTCTACTCTCACCTTGCTGCTGAGCACATGGTGGACATTTTCCACAACGACGATCGAACTGTCAAGTGCATCGTTTTAAAGATAACCTATACTTATATGCTCACATTACTTATCAAA
>CACRXP010000204.1:24136-55588 GCA_902702965.1 Spirometra erinaceieuropaei | reverse complement strand
TACGCTACTCTGATGATGGAAACGAGGAAGTTTCCGAAACGTCAGTTCGAATACAATATGGTCCATGAATTCGCCCTCTCTACTTCTTCGTCTTCTTCGGGAGATGATGAACGCGATACAATGTCTGGACCTCGAATCTTTATGCATATCGATGTTTATCTGTGTATTTGAAGTGAGTTGAAGAAAGATTTGGGGTGAAATGCGAGTCGGGAAATGTTGCCGATTTAATGTTCCCTATCAAATATGTACAGTGTAGTCGTAAAATTCGTGTACATTCTGTGATACTGTGAGCAGCTAAAGCGGATATACCGACTGTAAGTCATGTCTTCTATGCCCGGTTATTCAGCCACACTACAATGGATTTGCGGGAGACTCACCGCAAGGCCGTTGTCTCTAAGGCTTCCGACTCGCTGTCTGTCGCGAATCTCTCCCAACGTAAGGTGATTTATGCCTACACGGACATTAAAACTGCTGAAGACAATCGATGTACCCGTCTTCGACACAGTCCCCAGAAGGGCGTGCAAAACTTCCCTGCCATTCACGGCCAATGCTCTTTTCTTTCCACTTGTTTGGCATTGCGTCGTCTTAAAAATATTGGGTATTCCAGACTGTCGGAAAGGGTAGACGGCGATGGAGACAGGAAGTTTTGTTTCGCAACTATCTCAACTGCGTGTTTTTGGGGTTTACAGTCGAAAGTCGACTTGTCAACGTTGGTCTTACCAGTGCACTCTCCGCACACCTCCATTGCAAATGCGTAAGCAACGATCCCCTATTAGATGGAGAAGGTGTGCGTTTTCAAACATTAAGTAGCCCTGCCTGACTTAACTCTCAGGCCAAGGATCTTAGCGGAGGCAAACCTACTGTGCAGAGCACAATTGGGGGGAGACACACGACATCTGCGTGGCGGGAAGGGATGACGTATAAGCATACCTCAGCTTCATCGATGCCTTTTGCAGAACTCATCGATGAGCAGTCTTTGAATGGTCAGTCAAACACATCGATGAGCGCGGAAAGATTCCACCAGCACAACGTGAGTCCTAGCCCACAAAAGCCCTTACGAACTTAACATCTGTTCTTGAGATCGCAAAGCATTTACAGGGCTTATTCATTTTAAAGTGCGAATTTTACTTAAAGGGGCAATAATTACTAACTTGGCGTATACTCCCGTATCAGATCACCTCCTGTTGCGAGCTGATTTTGGTATTTTTACAACTCATCTAAGAGGTTGGACCAGATAAAACGTATTTAGTGTAGGTGTTTTTATTCATTCACAAATAAAAAAATTAGTCTCCGGAATAATTCAGTAAAACTTCGGAAGAGGTGTGATCTCCTTTAAATATTAATCTTGAATATGAACAACATCACGATTTTTGAAAAAGGCATGATTGCTGCGCACCATTGGTTGTGTTATCAATTAGCCTACATATATAAATTCGAAATTTTATGAATCAAAATATTCAACATACATTTTCGGGGGGCATGACTCATACTAAAGTGGCCAATTACGAATTGCCTTATAAATCAAGCCCTGTATTTGATTTGTTGACCCCAAATAGAACGCCAGTTTCATTGTAAATGTCTGAAAAGTAAAACACTAACTTGAGACTACTTGCAAAATTGAGAACTGGCATAATTTCAGAATTGGTAAAAACATGTGAATACTTTCCGCTAATCTGAATTAGCAGTGAACGACCGCTTGCCTCAGAAACACCGTATACAGCATGCACTAGCAAGTTAGTTGCTTACAGTCTTTATGGAAACAAACAACACTGAAGTGCGAACAAGTAAACAAAGTAAGTACGAGCAGTAAATTGCTTTTTCTTTTCGCATTAGAATCTGTAACTGAGTAAATGCTTGCATTCGGGGCCATAGGCAAAATATGCAGTTGATTAATGGATACATTTCCCCAAATATGATTCATGAAGGTAAATGGAACAATGGCTAGTCACGAGAGGGCTTCCGCCTGTGCGGGAGAACTTGAGCTTGTGCTCTTCTGTGATCTGTTATTCAAGAAACTACGATAAGAATTTTTGTGACTATACATCCAGATTTTAGTAACTATCGCGTTTATTAGCTGAGGTGCAAATATTCAGTAAAATTGCATATTTTTCCAGACAATAAATTACGACAAATGTAAACTAGGACTCGGCTAGCTAAGTAGAGCTTCAGGGATGACCAGAGTTACATGAGTCACTAGGTCAATGATAGCCTCCTAACAAAATTAATTTTGTTCACTGAATGATCATAAGCTAATCATCTTAGCAACAAAAATCTATCGAAACCTACAGCTCGCGTTAGCCTAGATATGAAACAGGCGAATTCTAAGTAGACTAAAAAATTCGCTTACAAATACTAGTTGTGACTTTCAGAGCTTTCGCTGATTTCATAGAGGAAACTCACATTGCCCGCCAATTATGTTTTTCGAAGGAAATTAACTCACACCAATTCAATTGCTAAAAATCGATTTTGTTAGGTGACAAGCACTAAAATATACGTGACGCAGTACTCTACCATTAAAGTGATGCACATCAAGACCACCCTCAGACGAACCATTTTCTTTCGCCTCGGTGACGATAAAATCTGTTTGGGGCGTGGGTTTGAAATTAAGCCCTACCTTATAAGTTTTTATCTCGATGTCATATTTGAAATTATAGGACAACGTATAGGAAGGCGGACCATCAGCATTCGCACTATCTGCTGAGGAATCTTAAAAATCTACCCAGATGGAAACTTATCTGCCTGATACTTAAACAGGAAAAGTTCACTTCATTCTCGTCAATGTAACAAAATCCGTACATGTGTATTTCTTGGAAATTCCGTAAATATGTGTACAGAGGGACGCTGCAGAATACAAAAAGTTTAATGGGGATTCGGCAAACACGGCGGAGGTTGAAAAGTAGATGCGTTAAAAACAGGCATACCTGTCAGAAGCTGACTGAAATCCCTGTCTTCTACGGCGGATCGTTTGAGGGGTTTTAGATTAAACGCACTACGGCATGAAACAGTAACTACTGGTTTAAACAAAACATGAGAATTATACACTGTCCACCCTCAATTTGTATTCAAAAATACTTCCTTAAGAAATACCTACAGTGAGTGACCTATCTCATGAAATGTTGGCTAAAATTCTGAAATGCGTTTTCGATTAGGAAGGATTACTTGGTCGCGGTTGTAATACTAATTACCTTAAGACATACTATTATAACAATTCCGACTCGGCAGGATGTCGGCTTTTAAATGCACTTCTTTTCTATCTCCTGTAGAAAGCGTGCTTGGTAAAAAATGGCTGCTTAAGTAGCATGCATTTTTCCCATTGATTTTCGATGGTCTTGAAAATTCGAATATATCTTATAGAAACCACAAACAAAAATGTGCTTTCTTTTAGTCAATCAATAGAGAATCACGTCTTCTTTATATTTTATACTTAAGGAAGAAGTACAATTAGGTTTTAAAAAGTTTCTAATTATGAGACTTTTTAAGACCGCGATATGTCCATTCACATAGCATCGTACTTAGTCGTTTACCACTGCTCCTCATGAAATGTACAACATGGTCCACATCCATTGCAAAATTTTATGGACCCTGTATGATATCTATTTAATGACACAGAAAAATATGGGATTTTCTTTACGCGGAACGCATGCACCTTCCAAAGTGTAATCACAAAGCGCTAATGCAACGAATGATCAGGCTCCAAATTTTTCGGCAATTAGAAAACTTTTTTAAAACCTAATTGTACGTCTTCCTTAAGTATAAAATATAAAGAAGACGTGATTCTCTATTGATTGACTAAAAGAAAGCATGTTTTCGTTTGTGGTTTCTATAAAATATATTTGAATTTTCAAGACCATCGAAAATCAATGGGAAAAATGCATGCTACTTAAGTAGTCATTTTTTACCAAGCACGCTTTCTACAGGAGATAGATAAGAAGTGCATTAAAAGCCGACATCCTGCCGAGTCGGAAATGTTATAAGAGTATGCCTTAAGGTAATTAGTATTACAACCGCGACCAAGTAATCCTTCCTAATCGAAAACGCATTTCAGAATTTCAGCCAACATTTCATGAGATAGGTCACGCACTGTAGTTTAAATTTCAACGTAATTAGTGGATGAAAATAGTGTCAGATACTTTACAACTTCACCAGTAAGTTGCTTCAAAATTTTTTTTGAATATTCGCCTTCTTCCTGAAAGAGATGTTTAAAATTGAAGATCAAGCTGGGGTTTTACTAAATGTAAGTCAAAGCGAGATGCGTAAAATGTGCTGAGGAAATTAGTTCGTCTTAAATTCTTTGTCATGCGGCTCTTGCAAAATCGTAGACCTGTGGCGGCAGAGTCTTAAATCGAAGATCACAGATTCATTGTGTTTGAAAAAGGAACCCTTGAGGCCAGCCAATGAACAAATACCACCACTTCGTTGTATCAAATGCCAACAAACAGACTGATGGCTGACTCAAATAGCAGAGCAGCAAGCCCAGTAATTGTATCTGGAAACCGGGTGTTAACTTCAGGTTTTCTGAATCCAGGATTGAGTGAAAACTGCCTTTCACGTGCAATAAAAGTTAGGTGGGCCATTCTCGTTTCCTGTGTCGTTGGCAACAAAACCATAAATAAAAATTCTTGTGAAAATTAGTCCTTACGTGATTGGTAACTTGGGCTCTAAGTCAAAAATTCAGATGTTAAGGCAATAACTCTCATTGTCCTACTATTTGTAAGGATTAATTGGCCACATTATAACCTCAAGTTGGCAATCCACCTCATGTTTCGACTCTATAGGCGTCTGAAACGCCAGAAAAGCCCGTAATCGGAGTGATCAGTGTCAGTTGCCATCTGTTGACAAAACCCAACGGAGAATGGACAAAGAACTCAACTGGGACTGCTGTGGACTCAATGATCAATAGACACCGGATTTAATGCTAAGTCCATCTCAGCTTAGAGGTGTGGTGTCATTGTCTGACTTTGAATCTAGCTCGGATTGGTCATTGCGATCTCCCATATTCTTATCACAGAAAATTCCTTCTCTTGATGAAAGCGACCAAACAACTACAGTAAGAACTGCATAACCCGACGTTTCGTATTGTTCGATGTATTCAACAACATAAAGACATAGTTAATGCTTAGCAGAGATTCCATAATCATGGATATGGTTTTTATGCATTCGCATTCATACCGGTTATTATACCAGTGTTGATGCTTAAAATCAGACGAATAAGCCTCTACTTCCAACTCCAAATTCACCAACTTCCCAGCCACCTATTATTACGTACAACCAGATTAGCCGCATTCTCGGCTTCCCTAAATTGCGCTCGTGCAGCAAATGATTTCGACGAGTGCACAGTTTCTATCCGGTAGTATCTAAATTTGTGGCCCTAGTAAACTATTAAGATGTTTATTTGCCAATCGACTACAACTTTGCTCTACAGTGGTTGATCATATCGAGCCGAATGAGGAAAATTGTTCAGTATGTTCTACGGCGGACCCCCAAAATTCCAAAAATTATTAATGCTTGCTGCGTAAATTATTCAACATTATCAGGCGCTCTGCAATGAAAGAGAATGTAGAGGCGTCTGCTGGCGCTTAATGCATGAACTCCAGTTGACCTGCATCTCTGACCAATTTTTATTTCCTCTTGACTAACGCCGCTCGCACATAATTTATTGGTGCTGCTGGATTTATGCTGCCTGCAACAGTGACCTGAAACATCAATTTTCCAGTCGTAGCATTTGTTGTCTTTGATAAGATAGTATCTGCGCGTGAAAAAACCTTCGTGAGGATCGATGCTTTGAGTTATGAGTGGATCAGGCATCCAATGTTGCCGCTAACTAAGTTCAGAGGGATTTTCAGCACAGAGGAAAGTGTTTCTTGGTCTTGTATTCACATCTCCTTACCCTGCTAAATTGAGCTGATGATCTATACTTGTAGAAGTTCATATAACCTGCTAGGCTTCATGAAATGTCTCAGGCGCACTAAATGGCCGTGCATGGGTCACAATATCTTTGAAGATCTGAAGGCTTCCTCAGGGCCTTCTCCGTACACTGCCCAGCTTCGTTAATTGCACAATTTCTCATAGAATAAGCAGTTGGAGATGCGAGTGCACGCAGTCATGGTGTAGTCGCCTTTGGCAAATATTAATGCAACAGGTGAATTTAAGTTTTAAAGCTACTGGTGCAATCCATTACACACTGAAATTTCAGTGCGATTTCTCAGTCATAACTGTCATGTCTGGGAACATCGACATTTATGGCATGTCTGTCTTTTAGGAACTCCACGACATCTATAGGTGAGAGTTTAGTTAATTCTCCAAGACTAATGGCATGTGGGTGTTTCAGGCCGTGCCTGTTACGGTTCCTTTGATACCCTTGTTGGACATGTCAGCGGCACACAATGAGTGAATTTTTTGCTGTTTGAACGAAAGAGGCTTATCGCCCATTCTATCAGTCTGTCCGATATCCCGAATGAGAGCCTGGCCATAAAGTTATCTCCATTAGCAACAGGTGGTTTCAATACAATCTGAAGCAATGACAACGGCATATGCGCCAACCAAAATTTGTCTTTATTCTAACAGTTACACAAATTCAGTAATGAGTTTTGATAAGAGGGAAAGCAATAGGATCCTCGAGCAAGTTATTTATGCAAACATTTCGTGATAAAATATACAGCCAATCCTTCTCACTGATTTAAAAAGTTGATGGATTTTTCATACGGCCTTTGAGAAAGAGGGATCAACTGATGATCAAAGGATGAATAAAAAAAACTTGCAATCAACACAGGCATATTTGGCAGAGTGAATTCGGTAGAATTTCTAAACTTACAAAAACCGACATACTTATGCGAGGTATTTTAAGCAACCAAGAAAAATAAACGAAAAACGGGACTATGTTTTTTTACCTAAGCTTTACACTCTCCTCCTGCCCACGTATGGGTCCGGTGGGCAGCCATAGTCAGAAAGGCTGGTGGTGGGAGAGGGCTCAGGTGGCTGCCACTTACCTAGACGTACCACCACATCTTCGGTTCACAACAAACAGATGACTAGGATTTTAACCAACAAAAAACGGATCAGAAAGGGAAGAATGCCGCAAGTCACCGAGAAACCCTGCACACGGCCTGTATACCCAGTGGGAGCGCAAATGCATGCACCGGCAGAAAATTAGGTGACAGAAAGCTGCCAGGGCGGACCAGGCTGCGAGGGTTAGGTTTGCCGAAACGTCGTATGATATACGCGCACAATCTCTAAGGCCCACAAGGGTGAGACACGGCCCGGCATTTAGCCTAGGCCATCACCCTTCAGGGGCCGGGAAACCATTCAGTCATCCACCGCGAGAGACTACCCAGATACACGCAGACACTCCTGACCTGCTGGGAGTGCCAGATGTCACGTTAAGTAGGAGCCGCTGCAGCCTGACTCTCAGTCCATCAGTTCGCCGCTCCACACAAACACACAACTCGGCTGACTGCGTGGACTGAGTTGATGCGCCAGTTGGAAACCTTCCAAACCACGGTGATTGGCGCACCGCGATAGTCTCAGGCTTGGATCCCACATGCAGCAGAGATGCAACGTGGAGAAGGAACCAAAAAACGCACTTCTCACTTACGTAAGAGGTGTCAGTTGAGAGCTTGCGTTGTGTGTCGACGGAAGATGTTGATGTGCCGTGCCGGTGCTGGTGGGGGAAGGTGTGATGGTGCAATACAGTCTGCAGTGGTCTGCCGAGGATTTTCGCGAATGCGCATGCAACCTAAAGGCCCATGCGGTAGCTGAATGTGCACGGGAAGTTGATGCCGATGCAGCCAGTGTAGGTCGGTGCTCCAGGCAGTGGTTCGTCAGTCCCTGTGCAATGGATTCACGGGTGACCGACCAGGCCGATGTGTGAAGGGAGTAAACGGTGACAATGTGGTCAGGAAACATCGCGAATGTCAAAGCCAGTTTCGGTGGTGGTTATGGTACTGCTAGTGGCTGTGGTGGCCACACTCGCCGATGGGGTAAGGATTGGGCTAAGCACAGTTTGTATACAAAGTGATCTAGGTATGTCGATACTGCGATAATTTCCGCTGTCATGGGTACACGTTTGACCTCGTAGACCAATGCGATGACAAAAAAGAAACAAATAAGCATTGATTTACAGCGGCAACCGCGGAAAGAGAATTAACGACTGGCCTGGTTCTCCATAACGCAGTATAACGCGCGGTATGTAACTTGATTTATAGGCTTATCGCCATGTGGAATCATGCGAAGAATGGAGATAGCACTGACAATTTCAAGAAGTACTGAAACCTCAAGTTTCAGTTTTTATGCCTTCAGGAGTCAATCGGGCAAAAAGTCAAGAATGTCAATTGAGATATGAATTTTAGGTAGTTATTCCTAGCGGACATTACATCAGCAGTTCCGGTAATGACGATACAAGCCAAATTGCGAGTTCGGGAAATCAGCTAAGAAAAAGGTGACGTGGTCGCTTCGGCCAGTTAGATGCGCACAGACACTTGCGTAGGTCCAAACTTTATCATAACCAAAAGCCAGTCAACCTGCTATGGGCAATTTTCTCTGTCCTTCTCCCCCTCTTTCCCTTCGAAACGATTCGTCCCTATCCTCTCCCTACTCAAACAAGTCACACTCGAATAGAATGATTATGTCCTTCCACTTGTGCCTAAAGGCAAACGTAAACCGATTTCTCTAATTACCCATGTTTTTTATGACTATCGCGAGATAAATACCGAAGCCTGGTGATCATTTGTGAAGGCGAACGCTTGCCCGCCATGTAGTCTCTTGACTTCTTTTAGGGCGATATTTGCAACCTTGAAAATCAGTTCACCCGATTTTAATTAATTAGCCCAAGCCCGTTTATGCCATCCTCTAGCCATTTTGGCCCTATACGACGTCTGAGTGACATCTGCTTCTAAAAATATAAGGAAATATGGTTGACTATGGTTTATGCATAGAAAGTTCCACGGAATTAGAAAGGAATGGAAATTTATAGGCTTTACTGCAGGTATATCCTGTATTTGCGTGTTTATTTTTTACACCAGAATCGTGTTTACATCCTCATATATAACGCTGGACTTCATAATTCATCACATCCTGCTTACATTTTATAAATAACGCGTATCTATCTTTGACGTGGAAATGATCGTCTGATACTTTTCCTTAGTTACCTCATAAGGCATTCAAGATTGCTAGAAAATATTTATCTAATATTACCGTCATGATTCGACGCCTTTCCGTAAAACCTAGCCTGACCTGTCCTATTTAAAAGAATAATCATATAGAAACATCAAATCATACACTCGACAGAAAATAGGACTCTTTTATCTACCGTCGAGGTAGTCTGGAATTAGCTAACCGAATTTTATTGCGTTATCTTGTAGCACGTAGTCATCGTCTTACGTGACGGCAATCGTACACAGTTGAGAGCCAAAATTCACTTTATCTACCTGCGAAATGTAAAAGCAGTTGAGGTTTGGGAGAGCATACATTATCAGGGACAAGGGTGCAGGCCATAAATTTGTATATCAGACTAACTTGGCAGAAAAATAATTTCAATTTTACACGAACCAGACAATGTTCCTTAAAGAAGTAATCGTCAAATCGCCATCGCACTTTTTGTCGCTGCTTATTATTTCTGTCAAATTTGTTGTCAGCGTTCTAATCAAATGCTAGTCTATTTGAGCTTTTAGTAATTTGTTTTCCGTGTCAACCGTACTCAAATGAACTGGGAAACCGGGAAGTACGACTGACGATGCAGAACGTCTGTTTCTTGGAAATTTTTTAAGTTCAAATTGCCGCAAATGGTGCTGTTTTTTCGATTGATGTTTGGCGATAATTAAGTTAACTATCGAGTCAAAAGTCTTACTGCTGGTTTATGGATAGTAGTTTTGAATTTCACAGGAACAATATCTTGATTTACTGGCATCCCAATTTCATAGGTCAACCGGCAATATCTAAGATGAAGACTGGCTTTCTGTTGTGCGGAAATGCTTCAAAGATATGCAAAAAATAACATTTTGCATATGGTTTTGTGCGCAAACATTTTGACTTAAAAACCCTAATCTGCCCATGTCGACCGATTGTTGCGATTTGAAATGAAATCCCTCAAACTTTCGTTGACCTCAGCTAATGGTTACATAAAAATTATGCTGGGTTTTTTAAACCATTGATATTACCTCGCAGATTATCCAAGCAAAGTACAAGAATGAACGCTTGTAACCCTTTGAAATATGAATCTGTTGACAGGCCAATTTCAACATCCGAAACCCTCTAAAGCTTTACAACTGTTATTTCCGTGATATAAAAGTAGACTGCAGTCAACAGTTAATACTGCTGGTCTTGTCTAAACCCATGCGTGGAGGAAATTCAAACTCGTGTTGGAAACGTTCAAAGTTGTCAATGAATTAACACCTAGAAAAAAGTCTACTTTGGGAATGGAATTAAGGATTTAAGAAACTTTTTTTATGGAACCAGAGGAATCTCCTAACTGGCAGCGTATTCTGACTTATTTATCGTGTATTTCCTGCTGAAAAAACCCAGTATGTTGTATTCGCGCAATGACAGGATGGCGTTTGACAGTCGTTAACACGTGCAGGTGGTACGACGTTCTGCAAACACAAAACTGAGTGAATATGCTTTACATTACGTCTGACCCGACGGTTAGTATATTAAATCTAGCCACGCCCAGTGAATGTTAAAAGTGATAACTTCATCACTACACATTCATCGTGTAACGTCATTAAGTATCAACTTATTATGAAGTCATCAAGAAGTTAAATCGATTGATTCTTGGGATTTGCAGTTTCTTAAGTTTTAAGGCAGGAAGTGCACGCTTTGAATTTATACACATTAGCTTCCAACTATCATTGCCCACCATGACGAAATTTACAGAGTCCATCAGTGTCAACATAGGCGGCTGACATAAGTAATCAACTTTTTACAGGAGGCAGAGGCATAATCAGTCGATGGCTCTAATTCTTTACACGCGCAAACGACGATTATCAAGTGTAACGTCGTCACACAGTCGGCCTCAAACTTTATAAAGGAAGAAACTTTTAGATGAAGGGACAACACAAAATAGTTATTGAATTCGTAAAAATGAGTTTATCTAGGCGACAAAAACGCAGCGTCCTTTTTGTGTGTCTCTGACATTGCGCGAGTTTTAAAGTACCAATACGAAGACATTAAACCGAATGTGAAAAAAGATGAAAAATTAATTCATTGGCGTGCAAGTATTTATGTTCATCGAAGGTAGTTTTTTGCGTACTTAAATAATTTGTACTAATCCCTACAAGAATCTTTCGTTAACATAATAAGGTTATATTGCATTTACCATATATGTTCAGTTGTTTGCCCTTGGCCTTGATTTACACATCGCTTTAGCTCATTTCTCCATTCAGCTTGAAACCCCGTGAAAAAGCATCCTTAGCATACTTATGTCCGGCTCAAAAAACGTTACTGTAATCGCTTCTCTTTTTGTCCTGCATCTTCAACTGCCTGTCAGTCAGATGCGAAGTCGCTTGACAAAACCTGTCCACCTTATATCAATAAGCCACTCCTATGTGCCTCAAGGTGGTCGGGTGGGGAAAAAATTTTTGATTTTCAATCGTATGCCAAAAGATCTAAATCTGCTTAAATAATTTTTTTAAAATTACGTTGCTTCACCAGGATAAAATTCTATAGTTTTGAGGAAACTGAATGTCCTGCAAGTGGTTTTATCAAGGTTCGGATAGCGGAAAAGCAATATTAGCCTGCGTAATGTTTTGACGAATGTGTCGAGTGGTCACAGACTAATAAATATTGAAAACTGTTGGAAGGCTTTTCGGTGAAACTTTGGTGTCTAGAGATTTGGCGGCAAATAATGGTATTTTTTAATTTGATCAATGCTGGACTCTTGCTGCGCAAAATATGCATGCTTTTATTGGACACACAACCGCATCTCTCCACGGAAGTTGCTGTGTTTTGGTTCTAAAATCTTTATTGGAGAATGTCTTCTGTAATTAACAAAATGTTCGTTTTTGATTTGTGATGAACACTTGTCGTGAAAATATTTTGGACCAGCATTGTCATCATCGGTCGTTCAACTTTTTATGTAGCCAGAACGATCACGGGTATTCTGGATTTCTGAGTAAGTTATGCATAGGCAAAACCTAATGATGACGAATTTATTGAGCATATTTCCATTCCTTCGAAACCTAATTGCATAAGACTTCAGACCTTTGACTTTGTTTAATGAATAAGAGTGGTTGATCTATCACTGTTCGGATATTTTACTAATTCCAGAATATTTTGCATGGATCACTGTTGATACAGGTCCTCAACCTCTTTTACTACTGTTTTATAGTTTCTATTGAGCCTTTTCCTCGTGTGGACTCAGCTTTTTCCTACAAACTGACTTGAAACAGGCCCTTCACCTTCTTTTAATAGGCTCCCTGCATAATATTTTTCAAACGTCGCGCCGTTTGCGACATCATTTGTCGGGTCATGGTCTCATACACATTTATTCGGTCGAAATTGAAATTGATAAACAGCAAGCATAGTTCTATCAGAATTTGTAAACGGAAAAACGCTAATTTTCGCTGTATTTCGACTGCCATTTAAACAAGTTTTACCTCATAGATAAATAATAATCAGTTCTGTGCCAAGTTAATTGTTTCAATGATGTTAGGTAACTTTCGTTTTTCATGCAGACGTAACCGAGTAATTGAATCCTACCTCAAATCTCGAAGCAAACCGTCTCAGTATTGATACTGATCACCATCCGAAGAATAGTTTCCTACACTCCGAATCGGATGGAATATCAGGAAGTTTTTAAATATTCCAGCTGAGCACGGAAGAGTTAACTTCGGTACCAACTGGGTCGCACATGGGCGGTTTGTAGGCAACTAACAGGGAAGAATTCTAAGGCAAACGTACACACTGCAACCTGATGAAGGAGTTTCCAACACTTGGGTTATGTTAAAACTATCCCGTTTGAAGAGTATTGCGTGTGCTGCAGTAATTTAAATTGTCAAGTATGTTCCAGGAAAAACAGGAGTTTAGATAATCACTTGTTATCCACCTTGGAGGGGTTGTTAGTTGTTCAAATGATACATTTAACACATGTCAATAGAAATGTCCTCAAGAATCAACCTATTATCAAGAGACACGACGTACTTTTTTGCAGTTATCATTGTATCGATCTTCGAAATTATTTATAATCAGGCTGTTAATGAAGCGCATCCTGACGAGCCCGATCAGTAGCAAATTCCCCGAACACGTTTAGTTTTGTAGGAGACACGTGCGTGTTATTAAGCTTTAAATAAAATTATTCAGTCGTTCCGAGCTTTCTGTCCTGAAAGAAACAGCATATGATTGTTCTCAGATCAGGCTTGTCGAAGTCGACGCCAGTTATTAATTGACAGGAACAACAAATCTCTGACTGCTCTTACCATACTTGATAGATTATGGACTGTCTAGCCAAGCCCTGTTGACTGAAATTTTATCATCAACATAAATGATAACAGCAGAAGAAGAAAGAAACTTAAATAAAAAAAACATAGAAATCGGATCTTACATAATCCGAGTCTTCGGTATTGGGCTTAGTGCGTGAAAACAAATAATGTTGAATAAGTGGAATACAAAGAAATACGGAATTCCCCTTCCTAATAAAATAGCAGAGGTGCTATCCTTAGCCTAAATGTTTTGTTACAAATGGCGGTCGAACAGCTTAAAGGCTAAATGTGTCCTCATGCATGAACGTCCAAGTATGAATTCCTATATTTTTTCCGGACCCAACAGTTGTCGATTTAGTTATACCAACCACGTTATGGCTAATTTTCGTGCTTGCGCATAGGCGCTTCAGAAGTTGAAATTAACCGCGAAACAGCCTGTTCCTAAGCTAGCAGCCTTAATAAAATGCATACTGTTTCTGTGAATTATAATCAACAAAACATAGAATTTATATGCTTAACTGAGAGACAGTGGTAACGTATGTACGTACTGTAGCACCGAGTAATTATTTACTCATGGAATGACCCCTGTTTAATTGCATCATACACCTCGCGTGAAATGTATCACCTTAAAACCAACGGATCATATTTGATGCTGCGACACACCCATAAGGGTACCAGTGTAAACTTTTACCATTCTATATTACATGCCTGTGCCCAATCTCTAACTTCAAATGTTGTTACAACATTTGGTTTATGAAAGCCAAGTGCTCGCATAAAGTCAGTTTCTCAAATAATTAGGACCTAGATGTTCTTCATGGGAGGTAAATTCGAAATAGAACTTTTAACTGACAGTTTGTTTTGGCAGGTCTGCTTTGATCAAGGGCAGCATTAATGACCCATCCGTTTGAGTTTATTTAAGCTGCAGAACTTATCCCAAAAGGGGAAACGGTCCAACTGAAAATGTTCGGTGAGTGGAATGGCTCTAAGTCGTGCGTGCATTTATCATCCTCCGTCACCCTGATCTCCTGTTGTTCACGCGCCGATCAGACATTTGCTAGCACTAAGATGCAGTTGCCAAGATTGGTATTAAGTAGTATAAGGTGTTTGTATTTGATTAGAAGGTCGGTTTGGGGTAAGCCGAAAGTGCATAGCGACCGCTAAGTTGTCTATGATGATTTGGTCTATATAATTATCAAGCACAAAATACAACTTTGTCCGCCTTAGAAAATGTTTTCTTTCGTTGTCCTAAGTCCTTTGGATTAATGCAGAACAATTTGCGATTGGACTCAGGTCGAGTCTATTGGCGGGAATAAAAAGGCTTTGAAGACCGCAGGCAAGGAGGCTGGCTGTGGTCTAGAATATGATATTATAGTCGTAAGCCAAATTAAAATCACACGTTCTTTGAGCGGTGTACAGAGACATTATCTTACGATGTCGACGACCATCCAACCATTTATCTTTTCCGTCGTTAAACGTCACAGTTTTCGCTCTCCAAACCTGATGACCATCCAAACCATCGGGCGTCGACAGTTCCTTAAATTAAGTGCCGAGACAGTAAGCTCTTGCGGGAAGTTCTTCACACAACATATTTGCACCTGGTCCAAATTCGGATGCTTGTCTAAAAATAAGACCTCGTCGCAAAAGCAAATTTCTTCAAAAACGGCAGTCTGTGATCGATATGCTTTTGAACAAAAAACGTTCCTCAATAAGCTTCCTACTTTTTACTGGCTTTATCAGAATGTTTTGCTAATGAAAGTCGAATTCTTCCACTTTTTTTCTAATCATGTGCAAAGTGTTAGACGAATGAAATCGTCGTTTTACTTACTTATGGACCGTTTCCGTCCATGTCGCTTATCTCTAGGCACTGTGTTATTGCTATAATCATCCGCCGAGTGACCTGGTTAATATTAAATTTGCCTGCTAACGACTCTCGCGGCAGCCTCCGGCTACAAATTTTCGTAGTCGTTCAAATTTTTCTTCCGATGGGAACTGCTCAGACATCTTTGTTGTAAGGCGGGGCCCAATAAAGTGGCAGCATGTTGCGCGCAATTTATATATTGGGTTCACTGATAGTAAACCGAGTACCGTCAAACAAAATTATTACTGCGGTTAGCTTCATAAAAGTTAAGGTTCTGTTAAGTACAATTCATCAAGAGCAAATTGTTTAGTGTTCCATAAAAAGACTGTTTTTATATAATAGACTTAACTTGATTTTCATGAACTCAGAATCATACCGTTTGTTTCCAAAATGAATTTCTTTGATATTTTTGGTTATTCTACAGTGTCTTTACAATGCGAAAAATGCAAATATGAGGTTTTAGCAGGTGATACAAATAAGAATAAGAGACTGCGTGGATCTCAGAAAATGCCAAATTTTGTCTGGTATTGGCCCGTTGAACATTAATAAAACAAAAGACCCAACGTGAAATCTTCTTAAGCGAAACGTTGTCTGTGATTCAATTCAATTTTAAATCTAATATAAACCATAGTAATTATTCGCCGCATTACCCATTACAATAACAATCTCAACATTTATTGAGTTAAGTCATACACTGTACGGACCTGTCGTAGATGTCGGACGGAAAATGTGGTGACCTAGTAACTAGAAAGGTTTTCAAATAACCATGCGCACACGACATGCCTAATATATTTACTAAATAAGGGTCGAATGGAACGGGTTTATTGGAATACTGACGCTTCGAGGAGCTTGGGCAGCTCACGCCCGTTAAAAAAACCGAACGTACTATCGATCTTCAAGAAGCTACCGACATAGGCAGGAGTAGCTTAAAGGCAGAACGGCTAAAGCTAAAGATATGGTACTCGGATGCCAAATCTATCATTAGGCAGCTAGACGCCACCGTAGCTTATCAATGTCTATGTGTGTCTGTTCGCAAAGCTTACGATAAGACAACCAAAAAAACTTAAGAAGGTCGCGCAGACACAGCCCGACGACAGGGTTACTCGACGAGGAAGAAACAGAGCAGCCATATCGACAAACCTCAACAGAGTCTCCACCTCTCCTCGACGAAGTGTAGCCCCACAAAGCGCACAACTGAAAGACTCCCAAAACATTCTCCAAAGCGCCGAGACAGCGAAAGAAGAGAAAAATCGATCAGCATGAGGCCGACAGGCGCGGCAGGTCAACTCTTTTCCTGTTCGACTAAGTGCATTCTAAGCCTTAGCAACGATGAGACGCCCAAGCTATCCAAACCGTCAACGTTATAGTAAACCTGGTTCGGCCGGCCCTTCTTATTTCACAAATTATTATCATCAATCTCTCAACATTGCCACTTTGATGCCTATTACATGTAGAAATAGGGATTTAGATTTTGTTATTTTTTGAAATGGAAAGTGGAGTTATTTGAATATTACAGTTCAAGGTCGTGCTATTGATTGCGGTATCATCAAAACTCCCCTTTCTTTCACCTTCACTGATGACAGTAGGAACTAGGCAAAGAGAACATATCCTTATTCAGAACACTAGCTGGCGAGCATACGTTTGCTTCCAATAAATTTTTGACGGACCAGTACATTTATATGAAGTCAAAGTCGACTGAATCATGCCAGTAATTAGATAAATCGATCAACGTGCGCCTTAGAAAACAGGTGAGGTGTGCGAATATCGGGGGAAGGCGTACTAAGAGCCACTGGCAGGAGGAGAGATTAGTGCTAAAGAGCTCAGAATGTTTCATTGGAGCACATCAAGCGCGGAACCTGAACGAGGCTCTTTTGCGCGAATAAGACTGGCTTTCGTAACACAAACGCGGTCACTTCTGCTGTTGCTAATGGACGGTGGTCCAATATCTCGGGGTAATTCGATGCGACATTATAAACCAAACGAAAAGAGTCGTTGGATTCTACATGATACGAAGAATCAAAAATAAGTGCAAGAATGGCGCTGTTTACACTTCTAATTCCACATTTCCCAGTCACACCGGAAGATGTTCTCGTATTCATGTTGATATGCGATTACAGGTGCAAGTGAAGGAACAGATGCACATTGATGTGGTTTGTTTTGGAAACCCGTCCGAACCTTCTGCGCATAAAACTGGTTCAGTAGAAAATAATATTCGAACCCTTGCTGCTGCGGATAGTCTTGAGACAGGTTGATCAAGGCGTCCTCTTAGAAGTCCACTCGCAGCCTCTCCTTGAAAAGAAACTTTAGGGAGCCGAGTTGTCTTTTCAGAGGCCAGTGTGTTGGGTTATTTCGGTCGCTTCGCAATCTTTAAAAATGCGCATTTTCACGAAACAAGTTTTTAATCGTTAAAATTTCCTTCTTGATGTTGTCTGTTGAGCAAATTTATCTGGCCCTTTTTGCCAATACCTGTTTAGGTCTGGTATTCGCCGAAGAGGCCCGAAAGGACGAAGTCCGTGCATTGTAAAAACCATCTTTACTTCAAATAAACTTTTTTGGATGCTTCTATTGGGTCTCTTGAGCAGAAAAAATATAAGAAAAGGAACGGGTCAATTGTTTCCATCTTCAAAATGAACTTGAATGACGGGTGTTCTTGATTTACAGCGTTTAAGAGGGCAGCTACGTTGGTTTCTCTGGTGGCGATTGCAAAGATGTCATTGACGTAGCGGCCTTAATGCGCAAGCCTATTGATCTGATTACTTCATTATAATCTATTCAGTTTGCCCCTGAAGACATCGACGAACAGACGTCCCAGAAGTTAGCCCATGACTATACTGTCCGTGTGTCTTTAGAGTTGGCTGTCAAAAAAGACTTTACATTTAATGAGCATCTTAGGGATAGGTGGTTGAGTGTGTTCGTCGGAATTTCTTTTTCTTGCTGATTGACTGATAGAGATTCCCAAATGTAACCAATCATCTTGGTGACCGGACGTTTTTAAAGAGGAATAAGACATCTAGCGAGAACATTACCATGCCGTCAATGAATTTGAGGGTATTTAGATATTTACGTTGTGCTAACTCATGCTGTACGACTTAAGTTTCTCTACTAACCACTTGTTCACACAGTACGGAGCGTTTAGTATGTTTAAAATCAGACGAACCTGCAAGCCGTTCTTATGGATCTCAGATAAAGTATAAAGCCGTGCCGTTGGTCGGAGGTGTTTGGTGTCATAATCACTTATAAAGCCTGTTGCGTGGAGCCATCTTAGACAGCCGGTCAGTTTTGCATATACAACACCTAATCGATCTTTTTTGTCGTCTACTTTTCTATGTTTCTTCTAGTCTGACAATATGAACTGCATCTTTGTTACGTTATCCCAGCTGTTCAGTATGACGATGCCTGTTATTTTATCCAATCTAACTACCGAGATAATGTTCCTTTGCGGAAGTTCTTTTAGCCTCCCTTGAGTGCTTTTTCAGCAATCCTCGACTTTTGGCCGCCTTTTAAGGTACTGATAACTGCAATTCACCAGCGTTGATTTAAAGGGTTGGATGCTGCCCATAAAAGCGGGTACTAGATCGAAAGCAAACGTGTGTTCACCAAACGATCATATGAATACTTCCATGTTAACTTTTGCAACTCTTAAACATGTCCTTATGTTTGCAATATGAAGCACGCTAAATAAGTTACTGATGAAACCAGCCAACCTTATCGGGGTCACCTTTGGTGTCAGAGATGCTGCTGAGGCATCTCCGCTAACTGGATCTGCTGTTTATGTTTTCTGTCAGTGAGGCCTGTCCTACTGCGCCTTCCGATGTGGGATGGGTATGCTAAGTAATTCTTGCAAAGTTAAAGCATTTGGACTAAATGGCAAAAAATGGAAAATCGAAGGTCTCTCAACGATGTGTTTTTGTTTTTTTTGTCGGTACGCTGTTACCAGGAAAGAAAGAGCGTGATTGTACGACTGAATGAAACTGATAATTTTTATTTAGTCACTTTCCGCTTTATGAGTCAAGACAAACCTCTACCAAAACCCTGGAACTCCCATCTGCTAGATTTCTAACCCCTCAGGAAAAGAAACTAAGTAAGTAATCAACTTTTGCCACGGAGATGAATGTGAGGCGAATAACCTGATATCGGTCGGCAGAAAAAAAGCACTTTTGTAGATCCTCTGATCGTCTATTGATATCTGACCTGTGACGACACCATAGCCTTCAAAATAGAAATAAAAAATTTCTGCACTGAAAATTATTTTCATTCATTAGGCGATGGTTTTGCAACCTATTGAAAACGCACTATCGTCCATCATAAGTAGACCCATTTCCTTTGAAGAGGCACTGAAAATGCTTGATATATCAAGTTCTCTCGTAAATTACTGTTCCATCTCGTTGCGATTTAAGTGCCAGATTTAACTTACTTACATGAGATGTCGAGGTGTCCTTTCATCAGGATGTCGAATTTAGCCGAACAGTAAAAGCATTTTGAGTTATTCTAACTCCTAAAGCGCGTGGGTTCCATTTAAGGCAAGAAACGTTGATAACTGACGCAACGGTTTTCCTCCAATGCCGATAATGTCATTAACATGCGTTAAAACGGTGATCAAGGACTGTTTTCATTATTACCTTTTAAACATTAATAGAACGTTATCAGTTTCTTCCAACTTTTAAACTGACAGGAGCTGCCGGGTTGTAGTTATTTTAAGGATTCCTCTAATTGAAGGCTTCTGTGATGTCTCGGCTAAATGTACCTGTTCCGCCATCCTTCTCTTAATCGCGATAAGCGCACATCTTTGGGACTTTTGAGAAAATTCGAACTCATTAACACCTTAATAGAGGCCGTGGATGGTGCGAATATAATGGCATTTTCACGTGTTGCGAGGTCTATTTTAATTTGCATGTCCTTTAATGTAAGAGATATTTTGGCGCATGCCAGCGCTCCCATAGCGCTTATGACCAAAATTGTGGGATTCTATGAGGTGACTTGCACAGAATAATTACATTTCAGTGATAAACCGTGAAAAATCATTGAGATATTCCTTTATTGTTTGGGAGTAAAGTAGTCCGTTCCGCCAAAATACGTATCTCAAGAAAATAATAATTTAGGCAAGGAGCCCAAGTCTAAGTGAGGAAGACTCATTCCGAAACAAGTAGCTTTTATATCTTGTTCAAGATACAGTAATGTTCTCCAGGCTTTCATAAAACTACTATGAAAATGCTCCAACCTTTGTTTAAAAGGCAAAGTGGCAGACAAGGTTGGTATCTTAAAGGAGCATTATTTTGTGGCATGCTTTAAAACTAAAAATTTGTGAACTAGTGATGGCTTTAAATTTCCAACGCAAAATGAGCCCGTTTAGAGGATTCCATTAAGTGCGCTGCGATATCGTCTCAAGAGCTTACGATTACCAATGACTACTCTCTTCTAAAACTGGAATATCTGTACTGGAACTACGTTAAACGAAAGTAGTAAAATTTGTTCAAAACTTCTAGATTTTACAGTCAGTCAGCTGAGAAATGATTTGAACAGGCAGTTTTATGACCATCGATGGAAGCGAAGAAGCGGGTTCCAGGAAGTAGTTCGGAAGAACAAGATACCTTCGCTGGGACAAGTTTATTTGCCTGCCGCTACGTGCAACCGATCCGTTGTGGTCGCGTGCAAAGCCCCTATGTCAGAAAAACTAGATTTCTCTGGACGCGGACGACCGAACACGCGGCAGTAGCAAGATGAAAAGAATCCATTTCTTAGGTCCCGGCTTATTTGACAGGATCCAGCCAAGCCTTCGGGCTTAATGAGGCGAAAATCTTCGCGGAAGGTGGAAACCGCGTGATCCGCGAGCTGTCTAGACACTGATTCTCCTGTCCCCAGTAAACTGACAAGAGTAATGTCCTCCCAACTCTATACGTCGTGCTGAGGTTTCGTCTGGACAGGGTGATTGGCCACGTAGAGAGGGCGTAGGTGATTAAGAGTCCGAGCAACAGTGCACCCAGAAAAAAATGAGGATGAAATTGTATAACGACTTGAATATGAAGTGATGAGCAAATAGCCAGCTAAGTATAGCACACATGTGACTACACGACAACTGTGTCATATAAATCCTACAATTATTGAGCGCCTATCACATTTAGCTTAAACTGTTTTTGATGACGGGTTCTAATGTGAATCCGAAACTTCAGACGAACAAACTTCTTTCTCCAGCGATCTCATTTTCTTCTTTTAAAGTGTCATGCTTCATAAATACGCTAAAAATTAATAGCAGTTTCATTTTGAGGTTTTGATGGGCGAGCATATGATTAGGCATAGCTGAAACTATTCGGACATTAATATTGAGGCTTGAGTAACCATGGCAAGTCTCGCTGAGTGAACACTTTCTGGCTTTTCCTGAAACGCCATCCGAATTAAACATTCCGTCACGTACGTGGCGCGCACAGACAAGCACCCGGCAGTGCGCCAGATTCTGTGTGTGTTATTCTCGAGTCTGTCTTCACATCGGGTTTTGGTGGGTGGTACAGGAAGTAGTGCCGTAGATGCGGCGCAAGTCTACAATCAGCATCAAGGAATTGACGCACAGTTGCTTGTCCTTACGCCAACCATGCTGTTGGACGACGGCAGACATCTTCGGTAACGACGGTCGAACTGTCATAGCAGTAAATGTTTTTACAGACATTTATTTTATGAATAAACTAAGGAAAAGATGCTTGTACTGTGCTCAACAATACACCGGATTCTAAATAACAGAAACCTTCAACTTAAATATTGGTGAATGAAATTATTAAATAATGTAGATCGCGTTGCTATATAACCATTAGTCCGCCGTGCCAGACATTTGAACTGCAGTATAAAGGGATGGCTGACTTGGTCGCAAATTGCCTAACGAATGATGACGAACTCCAATGACTTACTTTATGCATACTCATTTCGCAGTCTACTGAATCTTCAAACATATCGTAGTCTCCTTCGAGCGTTTTCTTTATTGAACTTTCGTAGGCAAACTGTTAAAGGGAGAAAAGTTATATTCATTTGGTTTTTTGCAGACAGACATTTAGCTTTCGTCTATCCTACAAACTTAAACTGGAAACATACCCTTACTAGACGTCCACAGTTTCTACTTCGTTTACTGCTGATTAACGTACGGAAGGGTAAACCGGAGGAATATCCAGGACGTAAGACTTTGGAATCATTATAGGGCGAAAGCATGGCATCCGAAGCGTGTTGGTGTGCAGAATGCCGCAGTGCGGTTAGGGCGCAACTGTAAATAAAACAGGCAATTAGCAATCGATGAATAGTGAATAGTTCTGATACTTAGTAATAGTAAATACTTTTGATTATAAGAATATGTGATTTGAAAAATGTCTCAAAATTATCTCGCGGCAGGTACCTTTCCAGAAAATACACTTTCCGTCGATATGGTCATTGAGAGGGAACGGCATATTCAGTTCACATGTCAATCAAGGAAAGGGGCTTTGATAAATTAAGCCATATTTCTGCTGGCGTTAAGTCATACGAGAGTGAATGGCAGACTCCTAGGGAATCGCCAATAACTTCAAACTACTGTCGTACATAGCGCTAACTGAGGTCACTGGCAATAAATTTTATCCATTGTAGTTGGTCTACCGCATCTGTAGAGGCCTTAGGAAAAACGAATCATATCAGTTCACATAGATAATGTCTTCTAAAATAGTAAAATAGTTTGACGCAGTATACGAATCCGTACTAGACTAACAGGCTTATTCCTTTTCCTGGCCAAGCCTGATCCATAATAGCAAAAGACCATTAATAACACTATGGGACTCATAAGAAGAAGAGGCGTTCATCAGAAGGGGTTCAATAGCGGTCTGGCGTCTCCAGTAGTTGTTTCGTCTACTCATCTTCAGAGACTGGGAAGTCATCCGTAGCATGGCCCGCCAATGCCGCCTGTGTGGCTGCATTCTGCCCGCATGTCACCGTGACCTGAATCGCCTCCCTCCTCGTCGGCCGCGGTGATAGTTGACGGCCCGATTTTCCCGCCCCGTGACTGTCCGCCGTCTAGAAGGTTCGGAAAGTGAGATAGGGCGGAGGCAAATTTATCTGGCGATTTACAGAGTAGGCGGTGGACATCTAAGCTTCTTGCACCTGCCTTTTTTATGAACGCCTCCTCTTTTTCTGATATGCCACCTGGGAATCGCATTTTCAGTACTACTTTGGGACTCGCAGTTAAAAAAATATATATTTGAAATGTTTCTCCCTCCGCCCCCCGGTACCAAGTTTCCATTACGACAAGTATCTACCAAGAGGACAACTTCTTTGACTGGGATCAACAGTGAGAAGCCGCAAGTAATACTGACGTGAAATAAAAGCTATGGCGTCAGTAAAACTGCAAAAACACCTCCTGATTCTGCTAAAGCTGATGTTATGCATAGCTCGTACATACGAGTGCCTGAAACAGCCACCATTTTGAGTGTAGCTACAATTCGATTCACGCGTTATGACGTACTAAACTCTAAACGAATTTGTGTCGTTTTTTGAGGCGATGAGGTCCTGAAATGCAACATATTTATAAAATACCGACAATGTTTTTTAATTTCTTTTTATATACTCTTTGTTCCTCAACATCTCTTTGGAATTATTGAGTTAAGGATTTTGATAGAAGGCACTTCACTTCTTTGAAGACCTCCATGTCTATTTGAATGTGTAATTTGAATTCTGTTTTCAGTGCTCTTGGAAACAAAATATTGCCCTTTCGAACTGTAGAAGGCCCTCAGTAGGTGTAAATTAATGGATTCATATTTAAATGTCCGGCAGTCAACGGCAGGATAACTCATTTGTGCAATGTTTTAAAACTGTAGGAGGCAAGAGCGAGCGGCATGAAAACATATAAAAACAAGATGAAAGACCTAGGACAAAACGGAAATTCTGGTAAATTCCTAGCTTCCTTTAATATTTACCTCTGTCATCCAAAGAACCGTTCGATTTATTTGTTAGCCATATTGAGATAGCGTAATTTGTCGTGTTATTGGATCCTTGTTTTTGCTCATATTTAAAATGTAAATGCCTATGGAGAAGCTACCCAAGGGGTAAAGACACAAACGAGAAACGCCTTTGGCTTTATTTCCGTCAGTAAAATAGCGTGATGTCAACCGAATGACAAATGCGCAAGTGCCCTCTGTCTTTAAAAAAGCGTTTGCTCGTATTCGACATTTCTAAGGCACAAAATACGAGTAGTTAGAACTAGGAATTAGCAGGATATAAAAATGGAACCTCAAAAACAGGATTACAGTCGAAGGGTTAAATTAAACGAAGTAAATTGTCGTGTTCGTCACTCATAAAATGAACACCAGATAAGTTCGCTATATCATAATATTGTTCCTTTTCGTCTGAGAATTTCCATGGAGATATTATACTTGAGAGCTAGCAGAGCGAATTGCCTCCAAGCATTTTGCAAGCGCGCATAATCGAATTCCTTTGTTTGTGGGAAATTTGAAACCAGGAATATGAAATTCTTTAGGAAACAGCAAACATTATTGTGTAAAATTTCGATGCTAGTTCCCCAGCTCGTCTTCAGACAACGGGCTTGCAAAAATATTTAACTTCTAGACCGAGTCTGACAAAGGGTTCTATGATTGGTTAACGTATTCTTCTCGGGATTGGTTGGGTCAGTTGGAATCTTTTCATAACGATTCTTTATGTGGCATCTAGATCGATATGCCGGTTGATGCATGCCTCGTCTGAGAGCATTGCCTCCATGAACTCGCGGTCTTTCGTTATTGGGCAGGCGCCAACAATGTGAGTGTTTCCCAATGCAAATTTGTGCTCAGTGTCCAGTGTGTGCATGACCAGCAGAGATAGGTGGTTGCGTCTCTTTATCGCTAACTAATGTCCACAATATATTAAATCAAAAATAGTAAATGGGATTTTGTAGACAACCCCTTTTCTTTCGTGTACACGAAAAGGGACGCGAGCATCTATCCCTGCTGGCCATGCAGACACTGGACACTGGGCACAAATTTGCATTGGGGAACACTCACATTGTTGGCGCCTGCCCAATAAGGAAAGACCGCGAATTCATGGAGGCAATGCTCTCAGACGAGGCATGCATCAACCGGCATATCGATCTAGATGCCACATAAAGAATCGTTATGAAAAGATTCCAACTGACCCAACCAATCCCGAGAAGAATACGTTAACCAATCATAGAACCCTTTGTCAGACTCGGTCTAGAAGTTAACTATTTTTGCAAGCCCGTTGTCTCAAGACGAGCTGGGGAACTAGCATCGAAAATTTACACAATAATGTTTTCTATTTCCCATAGAATGCCATATTCCTAATTATACCTCTCGCGACGCCTGTTTTTCAATTTATAGGCTTCAACTATATTGATGTTAGTTTTGCCAGAACAGTTTTCAGTGAATTCAGGCTACCCGCAAATTGAGAAATGCTTCACATTATTGCATACTTCCACCCTATGTGTTTTAACGCTGTATGGTAGGCGTACCCGAATGATTCCTTGACCCAGTCTGAGTTAAATAATCTTATCTTAGCTCACAAAAATGGATGCATGCCGCCGATATGTTTTACACAGTAACAGTAACAATAATGAGTTATGGTGTTCTTTTTACTTAATCTTAAAAAGCGGAGTAACAGAAGCTACTGCTACAGGCATAACGTCGGCTGATTTCCATAAGCATTATGGAACAAATAAAATTGAACGCTTTAACCGGCCGAGCTGCTTTTAAACGTCTAATTAAATTATTTTATTTTCGGCCAAATGCAGCAACTGGGTCGTCAACAACGACGGACGATGAGCGACAGTCAATCAACTAGACGAGGACAAATGCGCGACTGAAGTTAAATAGAGTTTTTTGTTGAAATGAGCCGGGCAGAATGAGCGGGCAGGGATGACTTAAGAGCGGCTGCGGACTGTCGTCTTCCACCCACAGTTAACAAGACTGGATGTTTTACATTGGAACGAAAAGTGATTTTGACAAAGGGCATGTCTCATTATTTGATCGCCAATGTATTATGAACAAGAAATTTTTAGTTTTTGAAAAGATTGTACGGCATTCGAAATCTCTAAAAGCCACTGTTAGGTCTACTTCGTATGCTCACTTCCAATGAAAAAAACGCCTAGCGTGCAGGGAGCAAAAAATGAGGAACATTCCTCAGGTGTGCTCCTCGCCATAAGCAAGCACTTTCTAGTTTTCTATAGGCGTTTTGGAAACCGATAATTCCAATTCAATGCCATTTGAGGCAAAGTAAGGGCAGAGCGTGTCGATAATACAACAATGATGTTTATTTTTATAGGAACGTGATAGCTATTCTCACACGAGAGTTCCCACCTGTTTTTAAAAACTGCGCGGAAAACGCAAAATACCGATGTGTGAGTATGCGTTCTCTTCTTTCTCACATTAACGCTTTTTGAAGGAAGTTCTGAGCCTGCATCTTCTATAGACCTTAAACTGGGTAGTTTCTTCGAGTTAACAAGAGACGATATTTTAAAGTGAAACAACCTTGAAACAAAAAGGAGAGCTCATGCAGCTAGGTCTTTTGTTTTCTACATAATCGCTCCGTATGCTGCCCCTTGAACTAGATGTTGTGCTGCAGGTTTTGTTACCGTTTAGAAAACGCAACTAGCAGCAGGAAAAGTAAAAAAAATTTGCGGCGACACATTCCCACAGTTTGAAGGCGTCAAGCCTAATAGCAGGGCAGAACTCGTAACTGCCGGCACAGCCGGAAGTGGAGTACCGGTTAACGTAGCCCACTGTCTCAAACGTTGTTTAAAAATAACGATGGAGTCGGCTCTATGCAAACTTAGAGGAGCGTTTAACTCGGCAGCCAAAGTAAATATTTTCGCCAAGGTTCTAAACTGGTAGACAGGTTGAATAGCATTTGCAGTTTGAAGTAACGATGACGCCAAATAAAGAGATTGAGCGTAAGGAGACAAGTAACTCTATTTATTTCGGAAAAATTCATAAAATTCGAAGATTCCATAATAAACCTTTGACAGAAAAGCAAGCTAACATACCAACTTCATATTATGCAGGACAGAAAACAGAGAATAAATGTAAAAAATGATTTGGATGTATCAAATCATTACATATGATTAGGGAGATCCATCAGATAAAGGGACTATTTAAAAAAACTTACATAATTATCGGAAAACTAGGCTGACAATGATGTTTAAAATACAGGCAATTTTAAAATTCGGAGTGTTTGAAATAAACCGCAGTTTACTGAAATTTATGATGTGGATTCAGACAGTATTCAACTTTCTCGCCTTAAAAGTAACCTGCTGAAATTTGATAGGCGCCCGTAACAGTTCTTGCTGTCGCTTAGTTTCAGAAACCGTAGGAATGGATCAGAGTAACAATACATTTGCCCGATAATAATACATTTTGCGTTGTCCCACTAGTCCGTGCACTTTTCAGTTATTTAAGATTTTATCATGTTATAATTGGCCAACCGCTTGCAAAATTTGTTTGTATTTTCAATTAAGCGTAGCTTTTGACTTTTTAGATTCTGAAGAAAAATCAGTGTCAGGTCGACTAAACGAACATTTCCGTCATCTTTTATTCGAGTTTGTCTGCGCCTCATTGTTGCCCCTATACTCCCTCACCCATCAACAAGATTGATCATTTCCGAAACCTATTATTACCGGCAATGAAATGTAGCGTTTCTAAATGGACTTGAAATAAAAAATGGCTTATCTCCAACAATCAGGCAATTCGAAAGGAATAAACTTTAGCAACGACGCGGATTACCAAAATTAGATCAATAATACCTATGCGCCAAAACCCGTGAATTTATTTAAGTTCCAAATTAAAAATGCTGCCTGAACGCTGAGAAGGGGTTGTGAGCAACGAACGGAAATACCTTGATGAGTAGTCCTGTAAATTATTAATAAGAATATAACAAATTTTTGTATAATCAAAGGGCGTAGGAACTTATAGGACAATCCATTACGTTTATGCTTTTAAACTCTTTACACTGACACCTAAATTAAACAACTTACTACGTTCATGCAAAGAGCGATCAGGGTCTTTATACAGGCTGTTAATATTAGCAGCAAAACGGAGTTTAAGCATGCATTTGAATCTTTTATATTCGCGTCCCTATGATTTGACATTCATATACTCCCCTCGAAAATACTGTGCATGCAACTCCTGTTTTTGCTACGTTACACAATAGAAATATGCAAATAAATCTATATGGGAATTATAGCTTCTAATAGGGCTTACTGCATTCTTCGAAAGCTCATATTGTCTCAGTGATTAGGGACTAAAGTTGTATCCGTATTCCCTCAATAATTATGCTTCACTTTATCTGATGAAGTCTGGACGCAGGAATTGCATCATATGTTAACAACTGCATAGATTGATGGGGAGACGTTCCTCTTAAAATCTGAATGAACAAATTAAACAAAACGAAATAACAGGAATGAAATGCCTTCAAACACATGTGTTTACGATCAATTCGATTTTGAATCTCATGCCATATGGCTAAAATGCCAGCCAAAACAAAGCAATTTAGTGCACATAACAGCGAACAAAGCATTGCGATACCGCAGAAAAGTGGCGCGCACTGGGTGGTGCACAAAGTATCCAGAATCTGGGTAGATTCATTGACAAAGATATCTTTAAGTTCACCGAATATCCCTGTGTAACTTGAAAAGTTTAATTGACAAACACATATTTTCGGTCATTCATCTACAGGCCCATAAAGTCAAGCAGAAAATAAAAGGGCGACAGGGATAAGGTCGGCCTGTTGTGGTCAGTAGGGCAAAGGAGGGGTGACATAGGCCGTGAAAGGAGTACACATTATTGTCATCAAGGGGTTATAGCGGTGTGAGATTACCTTCTGCGATCGGCCTCGACCAAGGAAGACAGAGCGCCTGTGTTAACGTCTTCTGACAACAAAGTGCTGAATCATCTAGCCGTATAGTCATTGTCTGGGCTGTAAAATTTGGTTTCTAGGATAGACAGCTTGAGTGCGGCGCGTCTGTTCTCCCGAAGCATCTGCTGTTCTGTGGAGCAGAGCCACAGTAGCTGAGGAAACCGGTTCAGGAAGACAGAAACCCAGAGAGATTTGTCCTCCGAAATATTGGGGAGCGCACTGTGAAGGCTAACGTGGCGACAGCAAAACCAAGGGCATGTTTGTAAGACTGCCTTTTCCAGGGGATGCAGGGCCGTAGATCTGTATTTTGAAACGGATGCCAGTTTGAATAATGTGCTAAAAGTTGCCAGCTAATTCATCATCTTCAGAGTAACAGTTAATGTTTTACATGAAATTTGTCTGATACTAATTTCGGAACAACGGTAATTATTCCTTACTATCCTATTTTGAAAAAAGTGATTGTCTTATAGAGGACACCCGTGTGATGCTAATGTACTAAAATATCCGGCGTTTTGCGCCGAGTTTGCGAATTGTGTCTATTTTAAAGCGCTCTACACAGATGGTTTTCAATTATCTTTGAGGCAATAGTGGCGGCAGAAGATGGATACAGGAACAGTCTGTATTCAGGGCAAACGTGTTTGTGTCTTGATGGGAGGACTTGTTTTGACACCACGGAGTATTGTGTCAGGTAGTTTTTTGACAGCGCTGGTGAGCTGTCGGCCACAGGTACTCCATCCAAGGCAGAAGACGGTTGGAGTGACATCACAACAACCGCCTTCCCTCCTCTTGCTGTCAGGGAGCGAATGAAGCTCTGTCGCAGCTTTTAGTTCCTTTTTGTAGCAAGGATGAGAGGACTACATGCGGGAAGGCAGGTAACGTATTTAAAATCCAACTTCATCGTGTGACCATCCATTATAACTCAAATGCAGTCATATCTGAGCTCGTTAATATGCCGCAGAGCGGAAGATGAAAGGGCTGAAATTTTCTTCTCCAGAGTATTTTCCGTGCAACTAAGTAGTCTTTCGAGAATGTCGATCGAGGAAAAAAGTGGAAGAATGGAGTAGCTGAAACCGAGACTGCACTTATATTTTGCTGGCAGCTTTTCAGGTCCTATGATGCGTCAGTTTTGGTGTCCGCAGGTCGAAGTCGTCTGTCTCGGTCGCGTGTGTTATCACATTGTATCACACCCGGACATGTGTTACTCTTCAAGGAAGTCCAAGTACCTGTTTTCGTTGACTCATCATCAAGCCAATACAGTTACGTGGAAATCGAAAACATGACACGTTCGTAGCGTTTATAAGTGTCTCAGGGGTCTTTAATACTCATCGTTTACACGCCACCCACATGAAGGTATCGGCATGTTGTTGTTATTAGATCAGGGTGTAAGGAAGTGGCATAGGGTAGTAATGATGTTTGCAAGTCGAGGGCTGTAAATTAATATTTTCTAACGGAAAAATAATCACGTTTCACTGAAAGTCAGGATTCCAGAAAATGGCTATGTTTAGAATTGCTTAAGTAGGGCTAACTATAGGGTGCATAATGAAGGAGGACTAATGCAATGGGAAAATAATGCAAATTAATAACAGTTACAAAAGGCCAATAATTTGTTTATTGTCCACTCGCATTTATCACAGCGGAAATTCCTTTAGACAGGAAGATGGCCAGGTTGTTTATAATAGATAGTTCATTGTGATTATCCAGCCCAAGGTCAGGTTTTTCATGCACTCAAAGTTCTTATTCGCCTCATACTAATGTCTTTTAATAAGTGCGAAAGCCTTTCCGATGGGTTTGACAGTCGGGCTGTCGGCAGGATGAAATTCGACTGGAGTTCACATGCAAAGAGGCTAGTTTACGTCTAAAAAGTCAGATTACGGCTGAAAGCGTTGGTAGATTTATACTTCTTTAAAACAACGGAAAGGAACATTGTCGTGTAAAGTGATGGTATCCAGTCGGCGTCGGTGGATATCGTTGCGATCGAAAACATCCTTCACAATTTTGACGAAAACCTTGTTGTTGATGGCGTCCGTAGTCGACCGCCAGACTGGCCGCTCTTCAAAGTTAATAGGCCTCCATCGACAGTTCTTGAAAGTTGCTATCGGCGCAGTGCGTTTTATAGGAAGTTTCTCCGTATATGACCATCCAGGTCGACTTCATTGGCTTGTCTAAAAATACGACCTCATCGCAGAAGTAAATGCCCTTCCAGAATGAGGGCTGGTAATTAATATATGTCTCAGCAAATAGAAAACGTTCTCTAACAAGTTTTCTATGATGGGGTTTAAATACTTTCATCCTCTTCCCAATTATTTTCTTAGAGAACATCGGCAG
>CACRXP010000203.1:945142-987607 GCA_902702965.1 Spirometra erinaceieuropaei | reverse complement strand
GTGGCAGTTGGGTGCATGAGGTGTATGAGTGTTGATTTCTGGTGGGGTGATGGTGGTGGTGGAGGAGGTAGGGAGTGAGTGAATGTGTGGTGTGGCCGGCGGTTGTCTACCGCAGGTCGTCGTGGATGCGCATGTGGCCGAATAGGCCCATGCTATGTCTGAAAGTGTGAGGGCAGTGTGGGCAGTTGAGTCGAGTGTGGCGGGTATAGGTTGATGCTCCAGGCACTGGTTCTCAAGTCTCTGTGCGATGGATTCGCAAGTTACCGACCGGGCCGATGCGGGAGGTGAATGTGCGTGGACAGTGTGGGCAGGTGAAGTCGGTGGTGTCAGTGTCAGCTACAGAGGAGGCGGTGGTGGTGGTGGTTGTAGTAGTGATGGTGGTAGTGACGGGCGCGCAGGACGATGAAGCGAGGGTGGGGCTGGGCATGGTTGGTGTGTTTGATGTGGCGGGGTTGTCGGAGTTGCGGTCAATTCCGCTCTCGTGGATGCGCATGTGACCGAATAGACCCATGAGATGTCTGAAAGTGCGAGGACAGTGTGGGCGGTTGAGCCGAGCTTGATGGGTTTATGTTGCCGCTCCAGGCACTGGTTCGTCAGTCTCTGTGCGATGGATCCGCAAGTGATCGGCCAGGCCGATGTGTGAGGTAAAGGCGCGGTCGCAGTGAAGACAGGTGTAGTCCTGAACCTCATTGCTGAAGTCGGAGGCAGTGAGGGGATGTCGATTGCTGTGTCAGGGTTGGTGATATGCGTGAAGGCCGCCTGAGCTGCAGCCGTTGGTGCAATGGAGGAGTACGAGTAGGAGGAGGTGGAGGAGGAGGAGGTTGGGGAGGAGGAGGAGGAAGAGGAGGTTAGAGATGGCGGCACAGCAGAATAGTCAGAGGTAGTTGGCGGCGGAGAGACGAGGAAGAGGCCAGTGGATGGACTGCGGCTGGTACGGTCCGAGAGTTACAGTTGATCCGAAGATGTCCAATAAGTCTGATTCGAGCCTGAAATGTCCTTTGACACCGAGGACACGTTGGTAGCGGTTGTGCGTCGGCGTTGCGGACTGGGCGAAGTTGTGATTTGCGTGCATCGCGTTTCATTTTGGCGGCGGCGATGCGGTTGGCTTCATAAATAGCAGCGCCCTTCTTCACTGTTCTCCAGATCGGGCGATCGCGGGCGAGCTCTTCCCAGTTGGTGAGGTTGATTTGCAGACGCTTCAGGGAGGACTTCAGGGTATCCTTGTAACGGCGAATTTGGCCTCCTTGACGGCGAGACCCGTCGCGAGGTCTCCGTAGAAGAGTCGTTTGGGTAGATGTTCGTCGTTCATGAGCACCAGGTGGCCGCTCCAACGCAGCTACATTTGTCTCAGCATGGTGTAGATGCTGAAGATTCCCGTCCGTTCCAGCACATCATTGTCGAGGATTCGATCCTGCCAGTTCAGCCTCAGGATGCGTCGAAGACAACTGAGGTGGAAGGGGTTCAGTCGGCGTGCCCGTTTCGTGTAGACCGTCCAAGTCTCCGCTCCGTACAGCAGCGTCGGTAGGATGATGGCCTTGTATATCTTCAGTTTCGTGCTCAGTTGGAGACCGTGACAATTCCAAACTGTTTTTTTTTGGAGGCGGTCGAAAGCTTGACTGACTTTCGAGATCCTGCGAGCGACTTCGTCATCAATTATGGTGTTGTGGGAGAGGGCGCTGCCCAGGTACGGGAAGTACTCCACCACTTGCTGATTTTCGGCACCTTGGGAGGAGTACCTGTGTTCGGTGGCGGTTGACGCATGACCACCGTCTTCTGCATGCTGATGACCAGACCGAAGTTCTCGCAGGCGGCGGAGAATAGGTCCATGCTCCGTTGCATCTCCTCTTCTGAGGTGGTGTTCAGGACGCAGTCGTCGACGAAGAGAAGTTCGTGAACAGTGGTTGTAAATATGCGCGATTGGAAGTGCATCCGCCGTTGACTGAAGAGGTGGCCGTCCGTCCTGTAGGCGATGCGGATCCCCGGGCGTTCATCACGGTAGGCGTCCATCAGCATGGCAAAGAACATAAGACTGATGAGGGTAGGCGCCAGCACACAGCCCTGCTTCACTCCATTGGTCACTGCGAATGCCTCAGAGACAGCTCCGTTGTCCGTGACTCGCGCCATCATACCGTCGTGCAGTTGACGCACCATCTGAAAAAATCGCTCCGGACAGCCGAATTTCTGCATGATCTTCCACAGTCCTTCACGATTCACCGTGTCGAAGGCTTTCGTTAGGTCTACGAAGGTAGAGTACAGGTGGGTCCGCATCTCCTGACACTTCTCCTGAAGTTGACGGTCGGCGAAGATCATATCCGTGGTCCCGCGATGACGACCGAAGCCGCATTGACTTTCAGGCAGAAGGCCCTGTTCCAGGGGATTATTCAGACGATTGAGGAGGATGCGAGCAAAGATCTTCCCTGCGATGTTTAGCAAGGAGATGCCACGGTGATTGTCACAGACTTGGAGATTCCCTTTGCGCTTGTAGGGATGTATGATGGTTGCGTCTTTGAAATCTTGCGAGACTTCGCCTTGACGCCACATCTCCTGGAAGAGCGCAGTCAGTTGGTCCATGAGTTTGGGAACTCCATGCTTGTAGACCTCAGCAGGGATTGCGTCCGATCCGTGTGCTTTCCCGCTGGAGAGCTGGGGTACGGCCCTGATGGTTTCCTGGAGAGATGGCGGAAGGTCGAGGTCCAAGTTGGTCTCCACTTGCGGCAAACGGCCGATGGCGGCGTCGGAGATGGTGGAAGGACGGTTGAGGACGCCTCGGAAATGCTCGGCCCATCGTTGTAGGATTTGTGTCTTCTCAGTCCGGAGGGTGCTGCCTTTGGCGCTGAGGAGAGGAGCAGTGCCTTTGGTCGGCGGATCGTAGACAGTTTTAATAGCAGAGAAGAAGTTCTTCCATTCGTTACGGTCCGCGTAGCCTTGGATCTCCGCAGCTTTGCGAGCAGTCCAGGCGTCCTGCATCTCGCGCAGCCGTTGTTGAAGCTGGCGGCGAATGCGGTAGAAAGCAGCTTTGTTATCCTCAGTGGGGTGATCTGCGTAGGCTTTGTGTAGGCGGTTCTTCTCAGCAAGCAGATTTCTGATGGCGGCGTCGTTGTCGTCGAACCAGTCCTGGTGTTGGCGGGGAGCGCGACCGAGGACGGCGAGTGCCGTCGACTGGACCGTGTCTCGCAGTAGACACCAGCGGTTCTCCACGGAGGCGTTCTCGGCTGCGGCGGAGTCGTCGGCGGCGGCAGCGATAGGAATGTTGTCTAGCCGTTGAGCTAGCTCATTGCTGAAATGAAGATGGTGAGCGGGCAAAGACAACAAGGCAGTATTCAGCTTACATGGGGGTCGCTTACCGTGTGGTCTCCTGCGAGACTGTAGGCGAATACGCATCTTCGAGATGACGAGGCGATGGTCGGTCCACCCGTCAGCACCCGCGATCGCCTTCGTCACCAGCTCGTCCCGCTGATCTCGCCTCCGGACGAGGAAATAGTCCAGCAGGTGCGACTGACGCGACCGAGGATGCCTCCAGGTGGCCTTCTCTCGCTCCGGTAGGCAGAAGAACGTGTTCGTCAGGATGAGGCGGTGCTCTGCGCAGGTGCGGAGCAGCAGCAGACCATTGTCGTTTGAGCCGCGGAGACCGTGGGGACCCAACGCTCCTCTACAGGCAGTATGGTCTGTGTCGACGCGGACGTTGAAGTCACCAAGGACAATCCGCTTGTCCGCCTTCGACACAGTCGCCAATAGGACGTGCAGGTTCTCGTAGAATTTGTCTCTGACGGCGTCGGGGCTGCTCATCGGCGGAGCGTAGGCGCTGATGATGGTGGCGAATTTGCCCCCACCCCGGAGAGGCAGGCGGAGGCTCATCAGGCGATCGTGATGCCCTGCAGCAGACCTGGCAGTCGTCCCACGATGTCGTTCCGGATGGCGAAGGCGACACCCGCGTCTCGTCGCTCTGCCTTGAGTCGACCACTCCAGAAGGTGTAGCCGGCACCCACTTCCTCCAGTTGGCCTTGTTCGGAGAATCGGGTCTCGCTGAGTGCGGCGATGTCCACCTTGTAGCGCGCCAGTTCTCGTGCCAATAGAGCCGTCCTTCGTTTGTCTAAAAGGGAACAAACATTCCAGTCTGCCAAAGTGGGCGGGCTCACCCTGCCAGTCTGGCGACTGCGGCGGCGAAATGTAGTAGTAGGAGATGAAGAAGGATAGGCTGGAAGAGGAAGAGAGTGATTGTTGTTGTTGTTGTTGTTGTTTCGGTTTTGGCTGTTTCGACCGTGTGTTTTTTGTCTGTGGCCAGCCTACAGACAGCGTGGCTCCCAGCGATCTATAGGGCACCTTTTCTAGCCGCCTCCCCCTCGCGGGTGCAGGCAACGCATCCCTGAACAGGGCTGCCCGGTTATCCGAGACGGCTGCCGGACTCCACTTTGGGTCACGACTTTTTGTTAGTGAGAGGACGACCCGAATTATCCTGGGACTTTGTTGGTGATGGTGATGTGATGGAGTGAAGTAGAAGGGAGCATGCACACAACCAAACGCTATGGGATTTAGAACTAGAATGGACAAGCAGACACAGTCATCAGTCAGAGACAGAAGTGAGAGGGCACCATTCAAGTGTCAACCACCGTAACACTTAGCTATTAGCAGAGAGAGGCATAGGTTGACAGAAAGACAGTCGCAGCAGGCATCGAGAGTTTCATCTATCTATTAACAGACAGACTAACATATAGAGGGCAGGCAACAAGGGCAGCATACAACACGAAACTTCAACAGACAAAAGGAAGAAACAAAGCAAATTCACTTACCTGGTGGCCTCCTGCGATGGTCTAGGCAGAGCCTCGTCTCGACGATGTCGACGCGAAGATCCATCCGGCCAGAGGAGACAACCGTACCGTGTGAGCAGTTTTACGCACAGATACCCTCACCTGGTTTAGCCCGCCGGTCGAGGCGGTTGCCCGGGGTGTGGTCGCTAAGCAGAGCCCAGCTACGTGGAGCCACAGGTGAGAGTTATGTGTCAGCAAGTGGACGCTAGGCGTAGTCTCACCTGCAAGCAAGTGAGCGACCACTACGACCATCACGTGAACCCACCGCTGGACACCCCTACACCCCACACACACACACACACACGACAGTTCGTCCGTCGATTTCGACGATGACCACCGTGTGCCCCACAGACTGCATTGTGGGAGCAGGGACGGTGACTTACGCAGGGGTTTATAGTGCCGGTAGACTTGCGTAGCATCTACCTACACTCTCTCCTTCTCCCCCACCTGGACCCGGTGTCAAGACAGAGTCAAGAAGACCGGAGACGGGGGAGGCCGCAGGTGGATGGCTCGGACGGATCCTCGCCTTGGCGCTCCACTCCGCACCCCCTGGTCCTCACACAAATGACCAGGATTTTGACCACAAGACAATGGGGTGGCGGCAGTGGTCCAGTTGAGCTACGAATGCCGACAACAGGGTCCGCCAGCGCACCCCGCAAATGTTGGCATTTGTTATTGCGCACAGATAACGCCTGCCAGAGTCCGATGTGGCCCCCGTGTTGGTCCAGCGCATCTAACACGTGGCCCGTTTGGAGGACACACACACACACTCAGTCATTATAAAGGTCGCTTGGGGCTTCATGAAAACCTGCGGTCAATCACCGCAGTTACGAAGACATTACCACACATTCCCTCAATCAACACATACTCATCGCACACATCCCTCTAAAATCCCACATCCTCCGCGCCTCTCACGTAAATGTGACGTGTGCTTTTGGGCTCCTTTCTCCGTATGATTCATCTGCTGTATGTGCGATTTGTGCGTTCCATGTCCCATGTGTGTGTGTGAAATCCTGGTGTGGGCATTTGGAGGGGTCAAATCGTGTGTGTGGCGCGCGCAGACCAGCCCACTAACTGTCAGCAACTGCGCATATCCTGACCGGCTCGGACAGTGGCTAGTGCCTGGGAAGGGGAATAGAGTGTGAGGTCGACGTCCCAGCGTATTCCTTTTCCTATAAGCAGCCTGACGCGCTTGAAGCTACCACGGGCGCTAAAAGCCGTGGCTTGAATGGTACCGACTGACGGGATAATATGGGCCACGCAGTCGGCCCAGTGCTGCTTGTTTGCGTGGGATGGCCTACTGATGTACTAAGAGTCAGGCTACAATGACCCCTTTTTAATGTGGCCTATATGGCACTCCCGATCCGTGAGGTCCAGATGGGGGCGTAGCGGCACGCCTAAGGACGGCTTCGGCCGCGCCAGTCACCTGCGATCTCTCCCACCTCCGGTCTTCTTGATTATGTCTTGCCAAGGTGGGGGAGGGGGAGGAGAGCGTGTGGCAGACACTGCGCAAGTCTGCTACCACTATAAACTAACTCACGCACAAGTCACCGCGCCTGTTCACGCCCTACTGTGGAGCATACGGCGGACATCGTCGGGCCCGGCGGTCGATCTGTCATCATGGTTGACGGACAGTCTTTCGGCCATCAGTCGCATGTCCAAACGACGGCCCGATGTAGTTGATGCTGGGCACGTGCGAGCCAAATGACTTTGAGCTCGACGCGAGGGCGTGCAGACGACGTCGGCACGTCCGTAGTCGGCGCGCACACATGTCGCGCGGCTTGGCAGCGGACGCACACTGTCGTGCGTGCCGACGTCGCGTGTCCACTGTTGTTTCTGCTGCTGCCGATGCTGCTGTTGTTACAGTGGCACGGAGCTGGAGGACGTGCGTGTCGAGTTGAGAACAAGGCGAGTCAGCTAGGGTCTCGGCACAGCCTCTCTCCCTCCCCCCTCCCCCCACTGTGTGGCCTGCAACACTCGTGCTCACAACCACACACACACAAAACTGTTTCCCTTCGCTCGCCTTTTGCACCGAAGCTTGCATAAGGAGCCCTGCAGAACTAATTGCGAAACTTCACCAGCGCTCGCCTGTATCCCAGATAGAGCCGTGTTGGTTGCTAACAGGTTTTCGCGCCAGCAATAGTCCCGCCTACAGATCAAAGTGCACTAGGTCAGAACTATGTTCACTTTGAAGCGCTGTTTTCTCCGAACAAGGGAAAGACGACGAATATGCAGGGACATAAAATCTGGCGGACTCTTATTTCAATGCGTGCGGCTATTGCATATTAATGAGGTAAACCGTCCAATTAGAAATCGGTCCAGAGGGACGAAACGTGATGAGTCAAACAAAAAATTGAATGTTGGTCTGCCACACGGGTGGGCACAGTGAGGGGGGAGGGAGGTCGTCTAGGTGGGCGAGTTCAGGCTACAGCGAGGACACATCAAGCCTGCACAGCACTGGAGGAGTTAGTGGCTTAAGGGGGGAAGTGATAGGACGGGGGACGGAATAACCCTCTCTCCCCAAGGGACGGGGGCTCACTACTCAAGGTCATAAACTAGGCACAGGCAACGATCAAATTTACGATCGAGCATGAGAAGAACGACACACTGTCGTTCTTAGACGTTCATGTACGTAGGCTGACAAACGGTCTTTTTCAACGACCCTTCTATCGAAAAGTTGCCTGGAAAGGACGGTGCGTGCACTTTCTTAGTTTTGATCCAACACAGGGAAGAAAACGGAACTGGACAATGTACCTGTTAAACAGAGCCATTAGAATCTGTTCCTCAGGAGGAGATCAGTTTTCCGAAAGACGTTTTATAAAATCAGAGAAATTAATTAACAAGTATGGCCATCTCAGACAAGAGACTCTAGCAGAAGTGTCCGTGTCAAAAGTCGGTGAGCATCTACCTCCCTTTCAATTGTGATAATGTATCAAACGTGATCCACCGGCGGTTTCGCTGCACGACTGAACGGACGTACCTCACCTCCAACTCTTTGTTCATAAGAATTTCAGCGGCCATTGCGTGAAACCACCTTAAGACATCCTGCCCATTCACGCAACACCCAACTGCTTCTACGAGTTTACACGCAGTTTTGAACGCAGATACGTTGGACGCATACAAAGGCAGTGGGCAACTCGGTTACCAGAAAACACGCCAAAATGGCTGCTGAGAGCCGGAAAGACCCTGCGACCAAATGTAATCTTTTGCTTGGAGTGACGCCTGGACGGCCCTTGCGCTTTGCAGTAGGAAGGAGAAAGGTAAATTGTGCAAGCATCTGAATCACGTGATCAAACCCGCGGTGCCGTGGTAAGGCTGCGTGACGACAATAACCCAAAGCCTCTTCTTCCCCCTCCTCCTCCTCCTCCTCCTCCTCCTCCTACTCCCGTATCTCACTCTCCTCCCCGAATCATTAACTGCTGTACTTTGCTACGCCATCATAATCAGGCTTTATGCGTTGCCCAGGAAACCTGAGCTCGCTCACCTAAACGACTTCGCTCCCCCCTAGCTGTGCCCACCCGCATGGCAAGTCTGTATTCCACGTGTTAACTTGCCTACCGCGTTTCATCCCTCAAGGCCGTTTTCTAATTGGGTGGTGCACGTGAACCGTGCTAGTTGAATAATAGGCCGTAAAATTTCATGACGCCATTATATGAACTTTGTCAGTCAGAGTGTAAAGACTCATCCAAGCTCATATTGACCCAACTGTGAAAAACTCGGCCCCTCGGTGGGATTCGAACCCAAGCAGTAAGGGGGAGGCTTTAGTACAGCCAACGCGCTAACCACTTGAGCTGCGAGGCCCCGCTGGACGACGAGAGTTTAATCACATTTGGGTCAAGTTACCCGCCCACCCTACTGCAACGTCTGGAATCCACCAAATCTGATACAGTAAGTTGACTGGCCAAGCAGGATTTCCTAATTAATCCACCTAGACTCCAGCAGATGACTACCAGGCTCACTTAATTAATATATGTTTTTGGCGGATTTTGAATAATTTACTTGGATCCAAGAGGGAGGCTTTATTACAGCCCAACAAATGTGATTAAACTCCCATCGTCCGGTGGGGCCTTGCAGCTCAAGTGGTTAGAGCGTTGGCTGTACTAAAGCCTTCCCGTTGCTGCGTGGGTTCGAATCTCACCAAGGCGCCAAGATTTTCACAGTTGGGTCAATATGGATTATTCAAAAATCTGCCAAAATATCTATGGACTCATCTAAACATCAACCGTCATTTTCGAGAAAAGTGACTGTCCACGACGAAACTCAGCAACGAATATGCCTTTGATGAACAAGAAAACCTTTCTTAATAAGTTAATAAGTGCTTTATTATTGCACTCCGTTGACGGATCTCCGTGTTCTTTAAATTTTGGCACGGTGAGGTCAAGTAAAAATTTGAAACTTGTGGCTGTTTCTCTCACGTTCCTAAACAATACTGTTTTTTTTACCATAAACGTAAGAACATGCCTCTCTCTATACGTTCAGGCCATTTCCATTGTTTTTGCTCGCTTTTAGACTCCGTTCTTCGAGCGCCTATATAAATACTGATATTTTGCTGAAACTATTGATGTTTTGCTCGTTCTTTTTCTGAATAAGTTATGCACAGAAAATAAACTACACGACAATCAGTGCGGCATATGTTTAAAGCTGGAAATGACTATTCGGTGCTGGTCACTTATGTGACATCAGGTAGAATTTTTCAAGCAGCAAAACAATTTCAGCCCATTTAAACAAAGGAATCCCTGTCTGCGTTATTACTGCACTTTAGGGCATCAAATCACAAAGATCTGCTAATGTGACATTTAGGAAATGATAAAACCTCCGGTTTTCTTAAAATAACCTTTGTGTTAGCAGGTTGATCACCACGGTTAACATCGGAAATCAAGAACGTTTTCAAGTTCGGCTAAATCTGTTTATTAAAACTCTCGCAGGTTAATAACTATCTTTCAATGAAAAAGTCGCTCCGATACGTAACCGGAGCCTAGGACATGTATTAGCATGGGAAATTGCACAAATATATTCCAACGTCCATTTTTACTAAAAAAATTATATTTTGCTTGATATAATTACGCGAACACAATTTCTGCACAAGAAAAGGACATTTTTTGAAATATGTGGATGAGCGAACAAAATGCGCAGCGTTAAAAACGTCCAAAAATTCTCGCATCAGTTTCCATTATCGGATTCTATGTGATAGGTCACGCACTTTATAACCATTCCCACTTCATCTGGAATCAACCCTCAGTACGCACTGTATCCTGCAAACACGGCTGTCCCCGACACCTCCCCAACGTCATTACTGAATGTCGCTCATAATATCTGCGAGTACGGTACCTCCAGGACCAAACCCCAGAACAGTACTGGCGCGCACATTTCCTACTGAACCCTGAGATGTTTGAGTATAGCACACCGTCCGTTTAACTATACGCTATCATGATTAAAATTTGGACTATACGTCAGTTGTTGCCATTCAAAGTTACCATCTTATTCTTTTTTCGACATTAGGATGCACGCTGTCACTAAGGAAATAAGCTAGGCAAACATACTTCTAAATGTGTCATTTTCGGGCTAGATAGCCACCCTTCGGCTGAAGTCTTGTAGTCCACGCAAATAAATGTAGTAAGCTTACTATTAAAAGTAACATTTTCGGGACCAATAACTACTTAATTTACACTTCTGCCCCACAAATCTAAGTAGCAATAGCTCAAGTACAAATGTTAAGTGGGTGGGGTGGGTATTTGTCGCTGCGGCTTCTTTGTCATTTCTGTGACGACCACCCTATGGTAAAAATAAATTAAAGCTTATTTATAGCAGTTCTCTGCTCAGTTGAAACGTGGAACTCCGCCCAATTTTCGCATTGCCTTCATCTTTTCTTGCCGAAGTAGTGGATTTTCGGAATTTAAACCAGCTAACGGTGCCTACGCATGTGAGGGCTAAGTGAGATTTTTCTTTTGGCTTTCATTTGTCGGGAAAGGGTGAGAGGGACTTTAAGACGTGTCGTCTACTGTGCAAGGTCCCATTTTCGGCTGCAGAGAGTTAGAACGTTTCAGCACAAGTTCTGCTGCTTGATTTCTATTCTGTAAGCGACCAAACTACTTTCTAAACTGCCATCTTGTCAAGGGAAAGTAAAAGTCAATACCGATCAGGAACAAGGGTCGGTCTGTTCATTTGAGGGAGCCACTTATCCAAGAATGAGGACAGAGACTAGTATGATCCAAATCCCTTTTAGAAAATGTGGCAGAGTACATTAAAGGGTTTAATTTTTACAGCGTATGGTACTTCTGACAAATTTTGTTAATGGACGCATTTTTGTTTTACTAAAAACGCTTCAAGAAAGTCATCGTTTTGCAGTTTAATTTGCACATGAAAATAAAAAAACGGAACAAGCGAATACATTGAATGTCACATGATATGGACCGAATTAAGTAGGTGGAAAAAGGCCCGTTATATTGGCGCCTCTCGATGGAAATAAGAGACGAGTCCCAGGAAGCAGTCCTGAAGACGAAGACACGATCGCCTGAAGTGTTGGATTCCTGCTCGAACCCATCATCAGAGACAATAGCAGGTGTCCTTCTTTTTGCAAATCTGCCTTACCTTTTCCCACTTACTACTTAAAACCGTCTCATGAAGCACCTCGTCTACATGCAGTAGAGCTGCTGCACCTTCGGAGATCATCATCATACAGGTGTTGGAACAGTCCTAGCCAGACGTCAAAAAACTTCTGACCGGCAGAAATACATGTAGCTACAACTCCATTAATCTAAACCTCCCGGACAAAATTATCGGCCTTCAAATCGAAATTGCGTAAACACTTCACACCGGAAGGCATGAGGTCGTTACTGGTTCTTTTCTTTCCGAACACACAGCCTCTGAACTCTGAAAAGGATCCTCTCAGGATTTAATGGCGAATGGCACATGCTTTAATTTTTTTCAAGTGGAGATTCTCACTCAGATTATTACAGTTCCCTGTTTCTGATTGGCTGTCGAACTCTCTGTTATTACCCCTCCCCTGCAAATATAATTTTCACGGGTTTTACTGTCATCTACTCATTTCGAAGCCAAACGATCAAATTCTTCTATTTTTACCCTCTGCCAGTAGTCTGGCCGGTCAGCAAGGAAGTATCTACACGCTTTGATGAGCTTCGCAACCTCTAACGTCCCCTCCTCGCCTAAACCCCGAAACGGACTCTGATCGATCGCGTTGGCTTCCTCCCATCTCGTCACCCTGATGGTTGCTTCTGCAGTCATCCCAAAAATATCATGATCGTATCTCCAGCGAATAGCCTCATCCAGTTTGAGAATTCTATATCGACGAGAAACGTTGCGAACCCCTACATACATTCACCGGCAGGACGGTCCCCTCTAACTCGCATATTTACCTTCCCATGAGCGACAGATTTGTCTCCTTAAAACCTGGTCGTATCATATTCATTTTGCATCTACCGAAAAATGAGGGCGTTTATTTCTCTACTCGGTAACCGTTTTTTTGTCACAGTGACTATTTTCCAAGCACAAACGGATCATCGTACAGTGTTGCCTACTAGATATAAACTTCATTCGCACAAAAGTACCCTTATTGCTGCTAAATAAAACTATTTGCTTATTTATTTATGCGATGCAGGCTTATGTTCAAGCTAAGACCTACCATTGTCAACAGCCAAATCTGTGAGTTCCTTGCTCATGTTTGCACCCAGTATGACGATGTTGCTTTGAACCATAAAACCCTCCCTGAAATGGGGTTGAAATTCATGAATCTAACTAGATTGTGGGAAGAAAAAGCTTTCTGAATGTGAATTCGGCCGAAATCACCTTCAAGTCTAAGGTCTTTGCGACCTGGATCGAGGTACGTTTGACTGTCGATGGTCAGTGAGTCAAAAAGAGTCACGGTCATTTTTCCTGGGTACCGAATACAAGTGGAAACGAATATGCGAATCCCAGGTTCTTGTTGTAAAGAAGATGAACACATGATCCCTGGGACAGTAGGTGCATTAGTCTGAGCTTTCGGTCTCGTACAGTAGGCCATCGTCAGAGACTGTGAGAATGGGGGGCGTCAAATGAACGGTTTTTGTAGTCGAATCCCTTCATCGCTTGAGTACGAAAACTACTCATTTAACGCCGCATTCTCACAGTGTCCGACAATGACCTCCCGAATGCTCCAATCTGAAAACTCCACGTTTGTGCACATTTTAGGATCACGCAACTCCTGCAGGAAAACTTTGGGAAAATCGAGCAGCCTGTAAGCCGTAAATAATAGCTATCAGACAAGATGATTGTTTCGACAAAACAAACACGCTCTCCACGGGGGAGGTTTCTGTCGTGAGATCACTTTTTCACCCACCCTTTCAGAGATTTTAGCAGAAACTCCTGCAGATTTTTGGCTTTCCCACGGTTTCCTGCATCACGCGTTTCTTTAATGGCTTGCACTGGTAATATCGCCCGATGTAGAAAAACGGAAATGTTCGAAATGTATCTCTCGTAGACGGTGGTTTTAATTTTCCTTCTTAGATCTATTTAGAAAATGTCAGCTTCCGGTAAGACCAGGCAGATTGTGAGTAGGTGCCTGGTGCTTTACTGGCGTTTAAGAAATCTGACCGTCCGGCAACGCATGAGAATTTGTTGTGAATTTCAGGAAAAATTTTATTCCGTCAGTAGTAAAGTCGCCAGCTGCCCAATCAGATCGCAATCTCGGGATGGCCAGTCGAGCAAAGCAGCCAATCTACGCTCGGAAGCCGCAGCCAATGAGGTTGTAGCATGCAATGGTCCCAAAAGCAGGGCTCTGATGGCGACACCGCTGCGCATGTGGACATTCAGCGGGAGTATGGATAAGAGCGTGTGCAGAGAGGAGGCACACTTCCTACCCAACAGTCTCTTCTATGCCCGGACACATCATTCAGCCACTCAGCGCGTCTGCACTGCCAGTGGCAACAAGGAACCACCAGCGCCACGCATTCACTGTTTCCTCTGTGAACTTCCCCGCAGTCCCTGGGCTCTCATTTTCGATTATAGCCTGCCCGTCTGCCGGGGCTGTGTTAACTACGAAGGCGCTGATCGTGTGGAACAGGTCATTCAGTGGGCTCTTGCCCAGAAGACCTGCCAGGACTTCCCAGCTGGCAGCAAACAGTCTTTTGGCGGAGAACAGAGTCAGACTACGGGCGTGGCTGCGAACGCCCCCCTGCTTCACCGCTGTGCGCCCCTAACACCCGCCTCCGCCTCATGTACTTCACCGTCCTCGCGTCTTCATCTGACCTCCCCAACCTCCACAGTGAGCGTCAGAGATGAGGCTCCAACCGGTAAGTACACCCATACTGTCTCAACCGCATCCGGTACTGACATCGCCACAGCAAGCTTTGCCAACGTTGCAGGCAACGTGACTGCCACACGAAATACAATCGATGCGATCAGATCCCTGAATGGCAATTCAGCCACAGTTGCGGCAGCAGTTTACTTTGAAGCACTGCGTATCCTAAGGTTGCGTCATGCCAATGAGCCATCCCTGGACTGTATTCGCCTGCCCCATCTGGTGCGCCTACGTACACGTCCCGCCTGTACTGCACTCCTTGTCGGTCTTATGGATTCTAACGCCCTGGTAAGCTGTCGCGAGAGACCCTTCTTTGAATTTCCGCCTGGATCCGGCCACTTGGTTCGCGGACTAGACAACCTGACGGAGGAAATGTGTGCGAGGGAGGGTGATCAGGGTCCTGAGTCAGCGGCCGCGGCAGTAATCGAGGTGGAACTGCCTGCTCAGAGCAACCGGTGGCATAGTCTGGATCGTCTGCTCAATCTTCTCACACCTACGATTGGTCCTTTAGCGCCGGTTATGGAGGAACTTCAACACAAACAGCAGTCAGGCAACTGCAGCCTGCTCTTTCCTAACTCAGACCTCGATCCTGAGAGGCGACAATCCGGGCAGGGACGTTCTTGCAACGATATTACCAGCTCCACCGACAGGGATAGTATTGGTAAGACTGGCAGCGAAGTGGCCGGAGCGACACCGGCGGCGGCGGCGGCGGTGGCGACAGAAAAGGTCAAATGCCTCTTCTGTGCAGTCTGCCTCGAGGGTACACACTTCGTCCAGTGTCCAGCCAAGGCAAACCATCGATTCTGCTTCGTCTGTGCTAGACAGTATCTCCTTCAGGATGTCAGACCTTGGCTGCGCAAAGTTGCAGCCAGCGGTTTGCCGAAGATCTACTGTCCCAGCGGCCAACTGTGCATGCTGCCCGGCTCCAAGAGTCCCTGGGCTCTCATGGAGTCGGAGATTGCTGTCATCTTGGGAGTGCAACCACCAAGCGCATTCAATTCCTCCGGCCTGCCTTGTGAAAAGCGTCCAGCTGCCTGCACAGACCTCAGCCAGGGAGCTGGACTGGGTCTTTCCTCGGAAACTTCCTCCAGCGGTGAAACTCAACGCGCCAAGAGGTCAAGGTCGGGCGACGAAATGCAGGACCAATCAAACACCAGAATGAACGGCAGTAGAAGTAACCTGGAGTCATCACAGACCTCGAAAGTGGCTACACCCGCAACCAGCTGCACTGAGACGGGACCTGCTTCCTCCCCGACGCTTAAACCCGCCTCCCTGCTTCCCGGTTTGAGTAAGGCGGATGATTTGCCGCTTACGCAGTCGCATCCATCTGCACACCAGTCGGTCTGAGAAGTCGTTTAGCGGCCCCCTGGTTGACTGCTTACTCCCCTTACAATTACCGTCCTCTCTCCCTCCCTCCCTCTCCAGACATTCTACCCACCCCTTTTTGTTTCCTTTCCTCTCGACTTTTACCCTCCGTCAGTATATACTCGTCTTTCTCCTTCTTCGCCTCCTCCTCCCCCTCCTCCAGCTCTTCCTCCAGCTCCTCCTCCAGCTCCTCCTCCTCCTCCTCCGTCTCCGATCTTTAAATTCGCCTCCTCTCCGAGTCTGATTCTTCCTGCGTGTGTTTATCTTCCTATCGGTTCGGTTTATTTATCGCGCGTGAGAAACATTGCGCTGGTCGTGCGTGTCTAGGGCTGAATGAGATAGAATTTGGCCACAAAATACATGCATCCAGTTCTACTCTATTTCCTTTTGTCGAATCCCCTAGCCTGCACTCGCGGGGTGACCTTAAAACTGCAGAAGCCTTAGGCAGAATCAATGAACAGACTGGAGTCGGCTACGTGTGCAGGAACTTAATATTTTAAATAGAACCGAGTCAGAGCAGGTTTTGACTTATTTCTGCTGAGAAGTCTGACTTGTAGCCCTCCGGAAATCTGCCGGGGCATATGTATGCGAGGATGCATCTATACTGGGCGTCATTTCAGTCATACTCGCCAAAATATCCCCTTTCAGATACAGATTTCTAAAAAAAGGGCCGTGTGCTACATCCGAGAGCTAACACGCATCTGTCGGGCGCCAACGATTTCAAGGTTGCTAGGATAAGAGAATAACGAGGATGTTCATGAATGCCCTCGTAAAAGGCGATTTAGTGTTTACATCATTGCAGGTTTTCATTGTAAAGGTAGCGCAAAATTTAGCAATCATGTGTGCAGCATCTATGAGATGTGTTACAAAGGATGAAAGTATCATGGAGTCCTCGAAAGTCCAGAATGGCAATTGCGTTGTACTTTCGTTTCCCGATGAGACAGGCCTCAGGGGCAACATATTCCCGGAAAAGCACCGGGGGGAGCGCTAGGGCACCCCTGATGGACTGGATGTCTCGCAGTTGCGTCATGCAGCGGCAGAATATCGGCGCAACACGTGTTGGGGTTTTTAGATAGTGTCTGAGTCGTCACGTATATCATGGTATCTAAAGGTTTTTAAGCGTCTGCCATGCCAGGACCAACAAACCATGACCTCGGATTGACAAAGTTGAGATATCCGGGTTGACTAATTGAAAACGAAGACAGGCTCTCCGGAAGAGGTTTATTTAAGTGCTGACGTTTCAAAGAGCTGGGTCGGCTCTTCATTGTCGAAGCGTAAAATGTACTTAATCGATCAGAAATTTCAAGTGGCATATTATGTTGGTCGGCCTCATGCTGATCGATTTTTCCCTCCTCTCGCTGCCTCGGCCTCTCGGGAGATGGTTAACGGGCGTTTTGCCTGTGTGCTTTGTGAGTCACTACTCCGTCGAGGGGAACTGATTGGACTTTAGTCGGGCGGTTGGTCTGGCGGTTCTTCGTCTTCCTCACCGAGTAGACTCAGCGTCGGGCTATCTCCGTGCGGCCTTCTTAAGTCCGGTGTGGTTGTTTGGTCATGAGCTTTACGATTGTGATGACGTAGGACTTTGTAAGCTGCAGGAAGGTCCAGACGCCTGTTGATAGAGTGGGCATCGGAGAACCACGCCTCGAGAGTTAGTCATTCTGTTTTTGTGTTGCCTCGGCCTAAGATGGTAGCCCTCTGGAGGTCAAAAGTATGCCCCGTTTCTCCAACGTGTGTTGCTAGTTCAGAGTTAGGGTCTAACCTCCGAGTGGCCGCTTTTTGTTCCTGTAGGCGAGTTTGCAACTTCGCCCGGTTTCGCCCACGTAGTTGCAGTCGCCCTCATTGCAATTTATTTTGTAGATGACTGCTGAGGTTTCAGCGGGTGGCAATGGGACCTTCGCAGCCTGGTGACAATTCGGCCCCCCTTCAGTTTTCTCGACTCTACCTTGACACCAGCCCAGGTGGGGAGGAGATAGTGTGGTAGATGCTGTGCAAGTCTATCTTCATTGCCAACTAAAAAACTTGCAAGTCACTCTACCTACTTCACCACGTTGTAAAGCACTCGACAGACATCGTTGGCAACGATGGTTAAAATGTCATTGTACTGCCAATGTGAAATATTACCGTTGAAAGCATAGATGACACAAAATTAGTCCAGTCAAACTAATTGCGGAGGTAGTCAGTTGCATCGACAACAGCAGGGGCGAGGTCTAAAAACGATCGAAGCTCTAACCTCCTGAACTACGATATCCCCATCGGGATTCGTGAGTTCGACCTCATTTGGGACGTGTCACACACCCAGACTACCGCAATGAAAAGAATTAAATAAATTGTTGGATATCAAGCTGACATCCCAAGCAGAATTAGCCAAGTAATCAAGCTAGAATCGACCGGTTGACGCCAAGAGCTTATTAACAAAACTAGTTATCTACGATCGACTCGACAATGATCATCGCTAAAGATGTGCAGTGCGTGACCTATCTCATAAAACCTGATGACAGAAGCCGGTGTTTAAAAGTTCGGGCGTCTAAAACGTTGCGCATTTTGCTCCCCCCTCCAGCGTCTTCAAGGCAATGTCCTTTTCTTGTGCAAAAAATGCGTCCACGTAATTTTCTCAAGCAAAATGTTCACAAATTTGAGCGAAAATGGCGGTTGTGACATAGTCGAGCAACTTCTTAAGCTAATATCTGACCCAGACGTGATCATGCTTTTTTTGACAGGAGAGTCATTCGCTTTTGAGAAAATTACTAGACAGACCTGGCTGCACTTGAAAATTGATTTTTTGTTGATGCTGACCTTGAGAATCACTTGGCTGACACGTAGGTTATTTTCAGAAGCCCATGTGTTTTATCGGTTTTTAACAGCAAATCTATACGCTTTCGTGCCCTGAAGCGCAGCCATAACGTACATAGTTAACCTTTCGTTTAAATGAACAAACTCGTTTTGCCGTTTGGGAAATTATACCGATTGTCAAAGACAGGGCTACCACCAAATAGTCATTCTCAGTTTTGGACACATGGAATATTACTTTTCGTGCGGTTTGTTTGTACATGTAGATAATTTACAGACGGAACGAGCAAAACGCTAGCAGTTACACTTAAATACCGGTATTTATATGTTAACTTTGCCGTGCATTCCTTATCGTAAAACGGATCCTGGAATTGAACTGAGATAACCAAAGTAGTTATAATATAAAGATAAAAGCATGTTCTTCCATTGGCGGCAGGAAAATTATCAACATTTTCAGCAGCCTGAAAGAAACGGTCAAATTGTCAAATTTTCCATTGGCTTCACCGTGCAAGTTGTCAAATACAGCTTCAGTAGAAGTAGAATTCAGAAGACATCTTTTATTGGAGTGAAGTACATAATCTGACTCAGAGACAGCTGTGCCGAATTGGTGTCTGTTGTAGGTTTCAGTTGGGGGTCAATATGGAAAATCCGAATTAACAATTGACTTCAGACTCTCAACTGCGTCTGTCAAAAACATGATCAGCGGCCTAACGTGCTGCACTCGAGGAGGATAGCGTATACAGTTTGTATCCGGATCTGCGTCACTTTGGCGGCGTGTGCAAGGCCAGGAGCAATCGCATATCAGAAGAAACTGTGCCAACTTAGTGATCCCATCCCGCCCAAGACTAGCCAACTATATCATGCTGACCAGGAGAATAAAAGTGTCATACCAAGAAGGAGACACGATCGCTGGACCAGGGGCTTCCTTAGACCGACGTTTCGAATTCCCACTCGAATCCATCATCAGAGACAGAGTCAGATAAGGAGGGCAAATTGTCCAGGGGTTGCAGTATTTATAGGATGTAATTGCTGGGCCGCTATATGCTTATCACAGTTGGCAGCTCCCGAGTGCATCACGGATCGTCTGACTAGGTGTTGAAGAAGTTGTGTGCCGGTCAAAATGATCGGCTCCCGCGCTCATCGCATGCAGTCGAGCTGCTGACTGCCGGATTTTGTCATCCGTGTGGACTCTTGGACAATTTGGCTGGTCGACATTGATACCAGGCACAGTGATTATTCACACGCTCTCCTCGCAGCTGACTACTTTGCCTAGACAAAGTCCAGCGCCGGGCATGAAGCGGGGAGGCCGTTGTGCTTGTTGATTGATTGAGGACCGGAAAACCATGACTCGAGCAGTTCGCATCACACGCAACCTAGACAAAGTCTCAGCGCCAGCTCCCAGGTCGCGGCTCATTCGACGGGACCCGAATTAGGAAAAAGCATATTCTTTGTGGACGTTCATTTTATTCGACGGTAAAATTTCCTATTTGAACAAGTCTTCAAATCTGACCTAAACGACCCTCTGCATGAAAATGAGAACCTAAGCGCTCACTACTTCGGAAATGCCTTCAGCACGTATGTTATTTCAAAGTTTTTAACAAATATGTAATAGCGAATATGACATTATGGGTAGCCGATCGGAATCAGTGAAAATCATGAAATATTCAGCGATATTTCAAGGCCGGTCTGAAACTCAACGTGATCCCAAAGAAACGAAAAACCCAATTTAATTTCACAAAAAAGAGTTCTAGATTTATGCACGAAAGGGCACGCTTGCGATCACACCTGTCAATTTTACTTAAATTCATTAGTAACTGACCGGCCTGGCAACACGTGACGTTATAAAAACTTTTGCTCCTTTGACGGAATTAGGCAAAATCTTGTTCGTACTACTAAACCGCATCTCAGTCAATTCAAAACGCAAAAAATGCCACAGCACCTCAGGAGACCGTGTTGGAATCTATACTCAGAATGTAGGCTGTTGGCAAACCGCCATACCCGATATTACACTAATTCTTAGGAATATTTAAATGCGGGTTTCACTAAAAAACTGGCAAATGTTATTTTGTTTATGACGTCGTATTTACCCAGTTTTTCCATGGGCATGCTTTTCACTCATATAAAACCAAAATTTAGATGACTAAAACTATTTCTGACATTTTTGGAATTTTCCGCTTTTCCAAATTATTTTTTACTTCCAAACAACGTAAAATTACCCAAAAAATTTCTATGATGCTTTTAATTCTCCTAAAAATGCTATTTTCTAGACAAAGAAATTGGTCTGAGAAAAATTAAGTGCTCACCATATCAAGGAATTTGTAGTACTGAAGTCTCAGAAAGCTTGGCTGACTGTCCATTATTAAGGTGTTTAGAGCAAAAATCGACCAGAATTTTTACTAAACGGCCGAATCATTTGGCATGCATTAGTGTGAGTTTGTGAGTAAGTAGCAAACATTCGTAAATTTCGATACCTTTCATGAGTTGGATAACGCGCTGTAGAATGGCGATGGAATCTATGTTGGGGGAAAACAGATGTATTTCTATATGCAGCCAAGCAAATAGAAAAAAACTGCGGATAAAATGATAAATTTGCATCGTGCGTTAAGGGTTTTAATGTGTATTTACGTTCCTTGGCCTACGAACGTGGACACGTAACCCCGAGAAGGATACTGGATTTGTCACAATTTTAATGGAACTGCTTTTCTATGTTCTCCGAAACTCCTATTATGGCCTCCATACCAGAGCGGAAAGGCGATTTTTTTCTATCTCTCTCGCAATTCCTGCAAATGGACTGAAATGCAATAACGTTAACTCCATATTTAATGATCGAAACGAATAAGGGCAAATTATTTTTACTGTAGTTTTACCACCCTTACGAGTGAAAAGTCGTAAAATGTCATTTTGCTGCGATAACTCTGGTGCTTTGGTTTTTAAATTCAATGATAACAGTGGGCCTTTTCTAGCGCCCTAGTGCCGAATGGAGGCCGGGCATTATCATAAAAATGTTCTGTTTAATATACGCCCGTCTTGGATCAGGAAAAAATATTTACGGTGCGATTTAACTGCTTCAACTATGGGAACATGACAGCCTCTAGCACATCGAATTAAAAATATTCTTTTGAAAATAATTTTAAAAATAAGTTTCAATAGGTCAGACACGGAAAAATGAACCTCCCCTTGTATTGCAGGTGTCCATGTGCTGCATTCCAAGGATGACAATAAGTGTGCTAACTCGTGAAATGCTAACCGAAAGTCTGAAATACATTTTTCACTCCAAATGATTGCTTAAGTACGGTCATAGTGTTAATTACCGTGCAAAATAATCCCAAGATATTTCATTTACTTCAGGATGTAGGTTTTTGAACGAAATTCTTTCCGGCCTCCTGCAAAAACTGCACCCTTTTGGAAGAAAATCACGTCTCCTTCAAACTTTATGCTCAAACGAAGGGTATAAGTCGGCCTTCACAGTCCTTGCCGATTCCTGAATAATTTTCAACCCGACCTGCCGTTACACGTGCACTAAGGTTTATCAAACTACAAGCCGTACATATTCCGTGTACGGAAAAGCTTACATTTCTATACCATATTAAAAGAAGACCATATTGAGTTCATAAAATTTGGCAGACAATTTGAACCGCATTGTAAACTTTATAAGCAACACTGGTAAATGGAGAGACACGATGATTTATGAACGACCATTTCACGGCATTAAAAAATCTCAATATCAGAAACTTTTCTAAAACTTAACTATACCTTCTCCTCAAATGTAAGTTTTGAAAACGACGTAATTTTCTACAAAGTACGTAAAATAGTTCATATCCTTGTACACTTTTCCCGTGAAATACATTTGAATTTATAAGAGCATCGAAAATCAATAAGAACAATTCATGCTACATAAATAGGCATTTTTAACAGAGTGTAGATTTTTTAAACGGTCGGAAAGAAGTTCGCTTAAAAGCCGGCTTTCTAAAATTATTTGATTTATTATGGGTTTAGCTCACATGGTTATTAATATTACAACTCTATTTAAGCACTCTTTTCGAGTCGAAAACATATTTCAGAATTTTGGTTTAGGTTCCATGAGTCAGCACATCTACTGCGCCTGCTCTCGTGCCTAATCTTTGACCGTAACCTCAACAGCGAATGAAACCCTAATCCAAACCTCCTGAAATTTAGGCAAAAGCCACCTGTAATATGGACAGGGGTTCACGTTCTTCTATCCGATCTTCAGTAGTTAATATACGACATCGAACATCCGAGACGCTTTTAAAACATGCATTTACAGGAACTCTACTTTTGCTAGACTTTAGCAATACTTCTGTACGAAATTGAAGCCGACCAAAGACACGGCCCCATTTCCGTGCTTTGGCTATTATTTTGACTTGGAAGTCAGGTTTTTTTTAACTTTAAACGATCTCCCAACTTGCACTCTATTGGCTAAGCAGATGCTTAAAGAAGATTTGACCAATCTGCAGTTGAAAAGGATGGATTTGGCTCAGGTTTTTTCCTGTATTCAAAGGAGTCTGACAACTTCCAAGATGGTGCTATAATAAATCTCTTCTATTCTATCCGCTGGTTATTGAAATGCAAATTCTTTGAGCCGTGAGAAGAAAGTCCTTTTTCTTTGTCTTCCACCTATAATACTGATTAATCTCTAGCCTAGTTTGCCTCTCCCTCGATCTGTCGCTTTTTACCGAGTGAGTTAATGTCGCATAGTCTAGCTCGCTCGCAGAAGCTTTTTATTAATTCAGAGTATAAATAATCAGGTTGAATGAAAAAAAACGCCTAGAGTCGAACAAGTTTTCAAAAAAAATCACTAAGGTAACAGTTAATGCGGCAGACAAGGAGAAAGAGATCAGATAAATAATTTCACATTTCATAGAATTTTACCTCTGTCTCTGAGTGGGTCACTCCTACGGGCGTGGTATAGCATGTCTTTCGTGTATGAGTAATCTTCTCTAGGACAGCGAACTCAGTTATCTCATACTCCTAAAGTACGCACTTTTCGCGTCAATTTTCAAGCATTTGACGCAAAAAATTCGCGAAAATCTGCCAATGTACACCTCTGCTAACCACCCTGGTACAGAAGTTGTTGCCAGTTGCTGAAGGGCAGAAACTTTAGCTTTTAATATGTCACTGAGCCTTCTAGGATTTAGCGGAATAATCTATAGCCTCGCTGATCGCTTTTTAACCATCTCATGCTGTTGGCCGTTTAGAGCTTATCTGCAGTGCAGAACTTTCTTCATATCTTTACATTTAAGGCCGTCTATCTCATTTACGTGGAATATTCTTTTACTAGCCTCAAAATCGGATGTTTTCCTGAAACACCGTTTGTAATTTTTCGCTCATTATTTCCCTTTCTTTCAAAAATATGCTGAAACATGAGGGATTTTACACTTAAGACAGCATTGCCTTTCTCTACAAAGCGTTTATCGTCACTACAATATTCGCTTTTTAGATTTTTTTTATTTTTTCCGCCCTGTTTTTTCAACATGAGAACTTACTCACAAGTAGAACGCACTATCTACGGATCACGAGCGAAATCAATTTTACGTAGCATAACAGTGTCTCAAGATATGAACGGTCATTAAATTAACCAAATTACAGTAGATGGAGTGTCCGAAACGTACTAATGGTAAGGGTAGGTTATACAACCCTGCTGGGTTTGATCTGCATAACTAATTACTAAATCTGTCTTAGCAGGCCTTAGTCACTTTATTAGGTCATAGATACAGAAGTTGGCCCCTTGGGTGTTATCCAGCGTACTGATACATCCGACATGCACTGAGTTGTTTCAGTGTGGCCTTTTTAGTGATAATTTATTTCGCCCCTTTCTCTTCGTGATTGATGTGGCTTTCCTTGATTTCCTGAACTTGCATTGTCTTTCGTTTTCGATTCCGTGCGCCGTGACTTCCCTATTTTTTCCGAGTGTTAAAGTCTTTTTTGTCGTATCATTACTCATTATACAACGTCTGCTGTTAGAATCGTCGGCCGCGTGTTAGTTTTCTTGGCCTCGGTAACGGCACAAAATCTCGGCTTCCTCGATATCTAAATACGATTTCCGGTATCCAACGTATACGCCGTGATGTATTTTCTTTTTCGAGCATATTTGTGCGTAATCATTCGCATAACCAGTAATATAGCAGTTAAATTATATTGAGTTTACGTAGAAAAATCGTATTACAAATGGCCGTTAAATTGTCTTCAGGAAGGAGTTCTTTAAGTTCGGGAAGTTTTTGCACCAAATATGCTTCCGAAATTTTTGATAGGAATTTTTCTAACTATGGCTTTAAGCCGACGCTTAACTAAACCACAGAAGATATTGATCCTCCTCGATGTGGGTCCATATTTCAGAATTCGACAGCGGCCCTCCTTCGTGGAACTATCGTTTCAGTGTGCTTCGATAGACCTCAAATGCATTGGTACGATTTCCTGTAGTCTGATCCTGGAAATGCTTGACAAGATTGACTGTAAAGTATTGAATGCCGACGCATTGGGTGTCCACATTGGCTTTTTGCAACATTAGGTAGTAATTCCTTTTCTTGGCAATATTCTATCACCTTCAAGTTTATAGCTTCGGGTTTTCTTCCGGTTTCGACAGAAAACCAAGCCGCGGCCGTTTGACTTTCCTGCGACCTGGAGACAATGGTTTATATTTCGGAAAGGGGAAAAATAGGCACTATCGCTTATTCTATTCATTAATGCATTTTATTATTCCACATAACCTTTACGTGCATATTTTTATGTTCCCTAAATTTTTCTTCTATATTTCTAAGTTTTATTTCTAGCAGACAGTAAACCCAATCTCACTTGCCTCATTTAGCGATTTTGTGTGTTCGCTGGGGTGCATTTCCATAGCTCCTCCAGCATTCATGTGCATCACGTTATCTCGAAATAAATTCTTACAATAGCATTGTTCGGCTTTTACTGTTCTTCTTCCCTACTGGTTTTTCATTCTTTTGGGTCCTTATCTGCCTCAAATTCGCAAGTGGCGGTTTATTCAGATACTTTTTTTTATTTAATGGAGGCCGTTTTTTTATTATTTTTCAATTTACTCTGACCTAACTATGAAAATCTCGGTGCCGCTGTGGGATTCTAACTCCACGAAAGCAAGGGGAGGCTTTAGTACAGTTGGATCAAGGTGCATTATTTGAAATCTGCCAAAAAAACTCTGTATTTTTCAATTGTTGTGCCAAATTCCGTCGATATATCTGGGCTTAGAAGAGAAACCTAAAGCCAAGTGTATTTATTTTATTGCATTCATTTCGTTTTCCCTCCGCGTTGATGCTGCACCCGTAGAACGCTTATGACCACCATTCCCGCATTATACAGGCCTCGATTCACTAGTTACGGGGTGGGACTACACACTATATCGTTGCCGTATTTTCATTTAGGAAGGGCTATTTGAGAGGTAGTGTAATATATATTCGTGTATAACATAACCTCAAGATATTTCAGTCACTTCCGGGTGTCGGTTTTTAAACAAGCTTCCATTCGTCCATTTGCATAAATCACACTCGGCAAGAAAAGGATTAGAGAGGAAATATGAAGTTGCCCATTGATTTACGATGACAATGCACATTTAAGTATATTTCATATAAATATGCCAAAAATCTCCTTTCTTCTACCTGTTTGGTGGCTAATCACGTCTGCTTCAATTTGCATGGACAAGGAAAAGGAGCATTTCAACTTTAAAATATCTCCCAATTTCCGGTAAGTTTGAGCCGGATTTGTCGTGGCATTTACGTTTGTCACTTACAAACGAAAAGCCGTATGCTTTTTATGACTGAAAATTTTATATTTATTTATGGAGTTAATAAGATATCGAAAGGAGAGGACCATGTTGTATGCATTATAGTTATCATTACTAAACGTGGAGATATTATAGCATCTAACTGGACATTTCTAAGCCTTAAAATCACAAATATACAAAGTATTGAAGACGGAAAGTTACCCCTTATTTGACTATAATTTTGAAGGAAAGCTAGTCAGCTACCAAATTTGTTTAGGAGGGAATATTGTGCGCTTATTATTTGTAAGGTATAATTATTCTATAAGGAACTCAAATATCAGTGAAGTAAATCCCTACTAACAGAAAGGCTTTTTATGGGGTGTTTTTATACAGATGGCCCGAAAAAAGCGTATATCAAAGCCGAAATCCTGAAATGACTGAGACATATTGGGATTTGGCAACATGATGCTAACTATTAAAACCCTTCCTAGGCAAATATTTTCAGTCGAAAACACATTTCAGAGGTCAGGTTGACAATTTACATGGAGTACTTGGCTTCTGTCATCTTCTTTTGACTATTTCCCTCAATCTTCCATTTTAAGCAGAAGCATGCTGTGGATGTCCTATTTCACGAACTCTTGACGAAAATTCAAAGATTTGCTTTGGATGCGAAACGTTTTCTTAACTAGGGCTTTAGTAATACTTATTTGGCAATAAAAAACGAAGGCATTCGAGCGTGCCTCCTTCTGCTCCCCATAAGACCCCATTCTGCAAAATAAACCATTTAGATAGTAGGAATTTTTCCACTTGACAAAAGTTTATGGGAAAGTATGCACAAAAATGTTCTTTCTTTCACATGCATGGCAGTAAATATGCCATCATTATTTTTATGCTCACCGAGGTGTGTCATTTGTTTTCAAAAACGTTTTCATTTGCCGAATAATCTCGAATTTGACCTGTTACACTAGCCTCCAGGTTTTCCAAACTATTAATTGTATATTTTCTACATAACGAAAATCACATACATATTTGGCTAGATCGCAGTTGGCAGCCAGGGCCCGTATTACAGGTGGCGGGTGGAGGGTTGTTTACTGGGGCTATTTTGTGAGGCTCCATAATCACATCTGACCCATTTGGCTTTCGCTTTACGTTTGAGGTTAGGATAAGGGTACCGGTTAGTGGTTTCCGATTTTCGGGTTAGGGTTATGCCTTTAGGCTTAAGTTTTCGGGTTACGGTTAGATTTTGAGCGAACGATTTGGTTTCAGTATTACGGTTAGGGTTTTCGGTTACGGCTATGTCTAAGGGCTACGGTAAGGTTTAGGATTTCGGTTAGGGTTAGAGTTGTCGTTAGGGTTAAAGGTTAACGATTAAGTTTGCGGTTAGGGTTATGATTAGGATTAGGGTTAAGGTCGCCGTCCGCTTCCCCATTCCTGGCTACAAACTGCGAACTAGCCACGTATTTTAGTAAGTCATAAAGAGGATGCCGCTGATGGCACACAAACCTTTCAACGCGCTTATGAGACGATTCTTGATTGAGCTTTTCCCCCTTTTGGAAACTCTCATGAGCATAAACTACTTAAAACTGGACAGTGCACTTTTTTCAAGTATAAAGTTAGCTGAAGACGGAAATCGCTATCAGAGGAGTACAGAAAAGAATACTTTCATTCATACTTTCAGTGAACTATAATCGAATTTTGCCGTGAATCAAAAGTCCATGGGAAAAAATCTTACCACTTGAGCAGTCGTTTTTTCTTCCAAATGGGGTTTTAACGGGCGTCCGGAAAGAGGCAAATTCAGAAGCCTGCATCCTGAAGCGACTGAAGTAGTTTGCGATTATGCCGCATAGTGATCACCACCTAGGTAATCCTTTCTAATCGAAGGCGTTGCAGGATTTCGATCGGCTTCCATGATATAACGCAATGGCCATACTTGGTATTTTGTGTTGGTTTGTCTTGCGATGCAATGTTGAAACTGGAAAAAAATTAATTAAATGATTTTTGAGGCAAGTGTACAGAGCAGAATTTATTGCTATGGAAAAATTGTGATAGGGCTCATAAGCTGCCTCCTGTCGCATCACAACATAAATGGAGAGTGAAAAGATTACGGAATTTTGAATCTGTGCAGAAAATCAATGAGAATTATCAAAACAATTGTTTATGGCACTGCAGAATTATCGATCAGTCTAGCAACTTACACGCAATATAAAAAAAGACTTGGGAAACGTTAACAAGCAAAAAGGAAAGGATGAATAACGAAATTAAGGGGCTGAGTGTACCGCGGCAAAAGTGAACAGTTTTCTCACAATTGTCGGTGAAACTTTTTTTCCTGTCTATCAAATGGAAGGTGAGCACTAAAACCCACCTAAAAGTACAATAAAAGTTGCAGTTTTTTTCTGCCGGCGCACAATCTGTCCCATGCGAAATTTCAATATTTGCTTATGAATGAGTGCGTTTTGCACGCGTTTGATGAATCAGACTTGCTGGTATGGCCTGAGCGAATTCACAGAGCTTCCAATATCTAGAACTGCCACGCCAAATGGTGTTTGCGGCAAGCTCTACTTTTTCTATCTTGGCTAAGGCAATCGCTCAGGTTTAAGCGCTTTTCTATTAACTTGTTATTTATTGTGAGTAGAGTAAGCTGTTAGGCATATGTTCCCCATAGCAAGTGTGTTTGTGAGAGAGACTGCAAGGGCAGTCAAATGCCAAGTTGAATGTCTGACAAGACAGACGGTGAAAAAATCACTACTTAAACCCTGTTGGGATGTAATAGAAAAAATATTTAACGATTCATGCGGAGCGAGTGTACAGAAGAAATTGCCTACTCAATGCGCCAATGAGTACTTAATAGGATACAGATCTTCTCTAACGTTTTTATCGAGGCAAAGACTTACACACTTCTTGGACACTTGGCATAGTTGCATTTAAGCTACTAATCTTTTATTTAGTCAGCGTTTACTTGTACACAGGCCTGATAATACCACATTAGGCATTCACTCAGGGCTAACACATTTCAGAACAATTGGATTGCCGTAATCTGTTCAGCTGTCTTCCTCCAAGGGGTCGTTCAGCGTTCAGTCTGTCTGCCGGTTATGAGGGTGCCGTCACAGTAACATCATTTCAGACGCACTCCTCAAGCATCTAAGATAGCTAAAAAAAACCTTATTAGCTTGACGTTTCGGATTCTCATTCGAATCCATCATCAGAGGAAGAGAGTCAGGCGAGGGATGTAGATTGCAATATTTAGAGGAAGTAATCACTGGGCCGCTACATGCCTGCCACATTTGGCAGCTCCCGAGTGCATCACAGCTCAACTGGCCGGGTGTTGGAGTATGTCGTTACCACGTAGTTGCTATGCGCCTGTATGCCAGTCAAGATCATTGGCTTCCACGCTTACCAAACGCCGCCGAGCGGCTAACTACCGAACTTCGTCATCCGTGTGGACTCCTGGATAATCTGACTCATCTACATTGACATCCGGAGCAGTGGTCATTCGCACGCTCTCCTCGCGGATAACTACTTTGCCTAAGCAAAGTCTCAGCGCCGAATATGGGGAGGGGAGGCCGTTGCAATTGGTAACCGGTTAAGGGCCGGAAAACCACGGCCCATGCGGCTGTCGCCTCTAGCAATAGTTTTTGCTTCGTCACACTTGAATGTTTGGCTGGGTCCCGTCGAAGGAGTCACGACTTGGGGGTTGGCGTCGTTCCTCCTCACTTCTGCCGCGTGCTCGGACAACCGCGACCGAAGTAGTTGATTCGTCAAACGACTTTAGATGTTTCCTGCCGTTGCAGTGAGTCTTCCGGCCTCATGATCTGGCGCCTTATGGTTACCTCCGGTCTGTGTGCAGTTCCAAATCCCATAGGTGTGAGAAGACGACTGACGGCCTCCGAGACATTCTTCACATAGGGGAGAGCTCTCCAAAATAAAGGGCCAGTTGGATTTCGCCTCTCGCCTCGTATGCGCAGGCACTGGTTGACGAAATTGCGCGGAGAGCCATTCGCGGCAAGCACCCGTCGAAGGTATTGTAATTCAGCAAACCTGTCTTCCTGTTCACTGCAATGTATCTCTACCCGCTGGTAGGGTGCCCTTACACAACTGCGCTTGTGACTGATTGGGTGGTTGCTCTTGCAGCTCAGTACTTGCTCCGTGTCTGTCGCTTTCCTGGATACTTGAGGCATCAAGAAAGGCCCAGTTGGTTGCTTTCCTCTTCTTCCATCGTTAATTGAATGTCCGGGGAAGGTGGCGTTGAGGTGTTTTTTGAATTTCAGCACCTGATCCCGTCCGACGGCGGCAAAGGTATCATCCACATACCTAGGCCAGAATTTCGGTCTGTGGTGTTGGATAACTGTAAACTAATTCACGCGCAAGTCACCATTCGTGTCCCAGTTCTGCTACGGAGCACACGGCGGACATCGTCGGACACGACGCATGCCCGTCTTTATCCTCCGTTCCCTTAAAAGACCCCTTCCGGAAAAACCCTCTCTACGACCACTCGCGCACTAAAGGTGGTCTTCAACCTTCGCCAAAGTGGTATAGACGTTCATATTCACTTTCGGTCAAAAGCTGACAGTTTGTTATTACAAAAATAAAGGTTTTTGTGAAAAGGTGTACCCACGCCGTCGGGATTTGTTTGTTGTACGGTAAACAGCGATTCACGTCCCCCTATGGGGTGTCTTAGTTCTAACTATACGGTACAAACTAAACAAAATCATAAAACAGCAATGTGGAATTTTTGGTCGGCCGGTTGTTAGACGTTCATACGTCTGTATTAAACACACACAGGCAGTGATATTCTGCTTCCGTTGGAGTACAGGTTCACACATACAGTTAGTGACCTAACTGATGAAATGTGTCGAAATTTACGAATGATTGCCAGTTTTCAGATGTATAGAGTGTATTCTCATACCAAACACGTAGTAAATATGAAAGTAGACAAAAAATAACGTATAAAAACAATGTTTTAATTAACTTTACATGTAAATATCGACTAATAAGTAGTGTGACTTCATATAGGACGGCTTTTCAACTGCCTACATTCTGGGTGTAGATTCCAAAACAGTTTTCCAGTGTTTCATAACTTCCTTTTACTTTTTGGATTAAAATCAGATGAGTTTCAGCAGCAGAAGCTGGATTTTGCTTGATTTCGCCGAAGGGGACGTCGTAGGATCAAAAGTTTTCATATGGCGGCATGCCATGAGGCCGGTTGGTGCCTAATAAATTTAAATAGAACTGACAGGCGTGATCGTAAGCATACCATTTTGTGTTTACAGAGAGAACTTTTCTTCTCTTAAATTAATTTATACTTTTTCTTCGTTTTGGATTACGTTGAGTTTCAGATCAGCCTCGAAATATTGCTGAATACTTCATGATTTTCAGTGTTTTCATCCGATCTTCCATAAAGACAGATTATGATTTACCTGTCTGTTAAAAACTCTAAATTAAGATTGTTCTTAAAGGCATTTACCGAATCAGTGAGTGTTCAGGTCCTCCTTTTCACGAAGATGGTCGTTCAGGTCACATTCGAAGACTAATTCAAACATCGAACTTCATTTTGGTGGAAAATGTCTGTCCACAACGAAAATCAGCAACGAATATGCCTTTGATCAATAAAAAAACTTTCCTTAATAAGTTACCTCTTTAAAAGGTGCTTTATTACTGCACTCGGTTGGCGGATATCTGTGTACTTTGCCTTTTTGGACGGTGAGACCAAGTAAAAATTTGACACTTTTGGCCGTTTCTTTCGCGTTCCTGAGAAATACTAATATATTTCTACCGTAAACGTAAGAACATGCCTTTTTCTATATATTGAGGCCATTTCCACTGTTTTTGATCGCTTTTAGACTCAGTTCTTCAATTATGAATGCACGGCAGAGCGCCCATATAAATACGGATATTTTGCTGAAACTATTAAAGTTTTGCTCGTTCTATGTCTGAATAAGATATGCACAGAAGCTAAACTACACAACAATTAGTGTTTCATATGCTTAAAGCTGGAAATAACCATTCCGTGGTGGTCATCTATGCGACATCAGGTAGAATTTTCCAAACGGCTAAAAAATTTCAGCCCACTTAAACGAAGGAATCTCTATCTTCGTTATTATTGCACTTTAGGGCACCAAATCGCACAGATCTGCTAATTTGACATTAAGGAATTGATAAAATCTCTGGTTTTCTTAAAATAACCTTTTTGTTAGCATTGGAAATAAAATAAAATTTCCAGTCCGGCTAACTCTGTTTATTAAAACTCTCGAGGTTAAATTACTATCCTTTCAATGAAAAAGTCGCCCAGATGCGTAACTAGAGTCTAGGACATGTATTAACATAGGAAATTGCACGAATATACCCCAACGTCTATTTTCGCTAAACTTTACCGATACTTTACTTCATATAATTACGTAAACATAATTTCTGCACAAGAAAAGGACGTTTCATTGAAGGACGTGGGGGAGGGAACAAAATGCGCCACGTTAAAGACGTCCAGAAATTCTCTAATCAGTTTTCGTTATCAGACTTCATGAGATAGGTCACGTACTGTAGGTGAGAGAATATTAGCATAGAAGGTAGACTAGACGACATTTGTCTTCTCCCTTGTCATTTAGTTTATCAGGATAATTTTACTCCAGGTCATTTATAACTGTTAAAATATGCCATTATACCTTCCATCGCAATAGTTGCAGGATTTTCTGGCCTATTTAATCTTCGAGTTGGCACAGGCGTCAGAAGATCAGATCCTACCCACGCTGGCAGCGGTAACGCGTGTTGCGTGCAACCAATGCCTCGGCGTCTGGCGCTTTACATGACATCTTTTTTGCAAAATACAGACAACTTGAAGCGAAATAAATTAAATGTTCAATCGGTCTTTTCACGCAAGACTTACGCAGTTAGATCGTTCAGCAAGATAGGCTGACCGCTGTGAATTCAGGTCACGGTAGACTGGACTTATGACATGCATACGTTAGAGTTCTTTACCGACCTCGAAGGCACAGAGACGGAGAGAACAGAGGGGGAAGGGGAGGGGGAAGGAGCGAAATCTAGGTGGAGGTAGACAGGGTCATATTAGAGGCTTGTAGAAACTGTCTGACGGCCCCGTGCCCATCTGAAAGAGTCCAAGGCATCGCAGCAATTAATCATATTGCCACTTGGTTTGAAGGTACAGTAGGTGGGCTAACACAAAAAATGTCAACCGAAATTTCGAAATGCGTTCTTGTTTCGAAAAGATTAATTAAGTAGGGTTGTAAAACTAATCATCATGCAGCATAATTCTATAAGGATTCTGTTAACTCAGGGTGTCAGCTTTTGAATGAACTAAAAATGACTACTTATTTTGAATGCATTTTTCTCGTCGATTTTTGATGTCACTAAAAGTCCAATTATATTTCACGCAAAAAGGCATAAAAATATGCATTCTTTTGCTCATTCGGTAAAAATTAAGTTTTATTCCAATCTTACACTCAAAAAAGGGTATAACTAGGTTTCAAAAAAGTTTCTGGCTGTGAGATTCTTTAATACCGTGAAATTGCCGTTCATAAAACGTCATGTCTCTGCATTTACCAATGTGGCTTGTAAAATTAATAATATAGATCAAATCCACTGTTAAATTTTATGAAACCCGTATGGTCTCCTTTTAATACCGTAGAGAAATGCATGATTTTCCGTACGCGGAAGATATGTGGCTTGTAGTTTTGAAACCCTGAATGCAAGTGTAAGAGCACTTCGAGCTCAAAATTATTTGGGAATTAGAAAGGTTTTTTAAAATCAAATTATGCTCTTTTTTCGAGTATAAATTTGAAAGGAAAGGTGATTTTCTACCCAACGAGCAAAAAATGAATATTTTTATGTACGCTTCCCATGAAATATACTTGAATTTTCATGAGCATTGAAAATAAATGAGAAAATTGCATGCTACATAAGTAGTCATTTTTGCAGACTATTATTCGTGCATGCAGTCGGAAATAAGTTCATTCGAAATCCGACACCTTGAGGTAACTGGATCCTTAGGGAACTACGCTAGAAGATGATTAGTTTTACAACCCTACTTACTTAATCCTTTCGAAAAGAGGACGCATTTCGAAATTTCGGTTGACATGTCATGAATTAGCCCACCTACTGTACGCATGCCAGGAACGTTGATCTAGTGAATTAGTTTAGCTTGGTGAGACATAATAAATCATGTGAGAGGCTTCGTTCTGGCCCACGCGATGTCCGGAACTAACAAGATGCTCCAGAATGGCCCTGTTTACGCCTCTAATTTCGCCTTTTCTCCGCTATGCCGGTGGACGTTTCCGTATTCTGTTGGCTGGGTGCCTACTCATGTGTCAAGTGCTGAGGCGAGCTGGAATGGCCACCTATCGAGAATAATCACCGAACTCTTGATGCCGGGACGGCTAGTGAAACGACTTGGTCTAGGTGTCTTTATAGGAGTTCATTCCCCCCGTTCCTCTGATAGGGGACTTTGGGAGACAGTGACTGACAGTTCGACCATCGATTTCGATGATGTCCACCGTGGGCCTCACAGCAGGTTGGAGCAGGGACGGTGACTTGCGCAGGGGTTTATAGTGCCAGTAGACTTGCGCTGCATCTACCTGCACTTTCACCACCTCCACCCCCGCCTGAGCCCGGTGTCAAGACAGAGTCAAGAAGACCGGAGACGAGAGAGGCCGCAGGTGGATGGCTCGGACGGATCCTCACCTTGGCGTTCCACCACACCCCCTGGTCCGCACAACAATAACCAGGATTTCAACCAACACAACAGAGATTTGGAGTCTGGCACGAACGAAGCCGCACCTGGGCGTGCCGCCAACGCCTGGCTCGGATCCCACACTGTGGTGAGAGTGCCATAAAGGCCACATTAAAAAGGAGCCATTGCAGCCTGACTCTTAGTCCGCCTCCAATCAAGGAGGAGGACCAAGTTACCCAGTCAGTTGGCAACCTTCCAAGCCACGGCTTTTAGCGCACCTTGATAGCTTCAAGCGCGTCAGATTGATTATAGTGAGGAACGTGCGCTGAGTCGTCGACCTCACTCTCCCTTCCCATTCCCATCTGTCGATAATATTCTTTGCAATATATCCCTCAAGGAACCCGATTTCGCAAAGCAGGTCCTGAATAATTCTAGGCTCCTCGTTTATGCTGTTTGACAAACAATGAATTTGAGTGCATTTTTTGTGAGAGAGGGTGCGGAACTGCTGAAGTTCATATGTCGTCTAGATCAAGTTCTCTTCCGGTAGATACTACCTCGAACGTTACCGCTAGGCCTTCTGCTTAGAATTATGTTTAAGAAAGGGAGCGAAACTGTCCTTTCCATCTCCACTGTGAACTTGCTTGATGGATATGACTAGATGACAGCATTTGTGAGTGCGGCTACGTTGGTATCTGGAGTATCTGCAGAAATATCGGCAGAATAGCATTGCCAAAAAAGAATAGGGAGATTGGTGTAGCCATTTTTGATTTTTTGACCGCCGTTAGCCTGTCATACCAAACCCTGGGGTGAGCAAACTCTGGGGGTCGATCCAGCACCATGTTGGTTAGAAGTCCAACGCCACTGGGCCACGAGCTCGTTTTCCTGTCAGTTGCGATCGGGTAAATACGACAGTTCGACCGTTGTTTCGGACGATGTCCAGCGTGTGCCCCTCGGCAAGGTGGATCAGGGACGGTGACTTGCGCGTGAATTAGTTTATAGTCCTAGTAGACCTGCACAGCATCTACCGCACCCTCTACTCCCAACCTGGGTCCGGTTTCACCCGCCACCAGACTAAACACCATGGCTCATCAACAGGAACCATCGTCTCCGCTGGATGCACTCGTTGGTTGACTGTAAGGTTCAGTCAACTAGATTAGATGGCTTAAACGCGTAGGATGGAACGCGCACTTTGATTAGTGCATAAACATCTCCGTGTTGTTGTGGTCTGAGTCATGGTGACCGTGGTGGCCATGCTGGACAAACGATGTCCACCGTGTGCCCCACGGCAAGGAGGATCAGGGACGGTGAGTTGCGCGTGAATTAGTTTATTGTGGTAGTACACTGGTGCAGCCTCTACCGCACTCTCTCCTCCCCCACTCCCCACTTGGACCCGGTGTCCAGACAGAAGCACGAAGACCGGAGACGAGGGAGAGCGCAGGTGAGTAGCGCGGTCGATCCTGCGCCTTGGCGTTCCACTCCACACTTCCACAGCAAGTTACCACGTTTTTGACCAGCAGCAGCAGCAACAACAGAAGAACGAGGATGATGCCTGGGCAGCCATGCTCACCACCTGTTTACCCAGCGGGAGCGCGTGCGCATCCAGCGGCAGAGAATCAGGCGTCAGGGGACTGCCAGCGCATATCAGGATGCGAGGGTCATGGTTTGCTGCTACTGGCATAGCGCGCGCATTCAGATCGCGTACATACAGTGGCAGAAGGACAATCGCCGACTGAGTTCGTTGAGCCTTAGGGCTCTCTATCGAGCTCTACCCTCAGCCTCACAGAGGCGCCTAATATAGGCAGACTGGCATTGTCGACAACGACTCGAAAGACTAGAATGACCATTTCCAACTTATTAGCCATGATCAGCCAGCCATACCCAGCCCTGAGGTGTGCAGCCCTCGGGGCTCGATCTCACAACCTGTTGGTTAGAATTCCAACATCCTGACCACTGAGCCAAGGGCCCTTTGTCCTGTCGGTTTCGATCGGACATATATAATGATCAAGGACGCTAATCGATCATGTTACGGGAGACACGGTACCATTGTATATACCAAATCGCAACCGACAAAACTACGAGCCCGTGGGTCAGTGGTTAGGGGTGTTCGACTCCTAACCAACAGGTCGCGGGATGGAGCCTCAGTGGTTCCAAAAAAACTGGGTCGGTTATGGCCGGCCGATAATGACTAGCAGGCCAGAAACGGCCATTCCAGCCTCTCTTGTCCTTATCGGCTGCTGGTGGGGCTCGAAACTGTCGCAGGACGCGTGTGTACTCTAACGCGATCGGTGAGCGTCCCGTCCACCATTACGAAGAAATCGTTAACCTAGTGACCGTCATGTCTTAGCCTATTAATCTGGTCGCCTAGTTGGAATTCCCCCAGTTTGCCATGATGCGTTTTATTGCAGCCCGAGGGCGGTAACAGTATGTCTAGCCAGCCACATTCCAGACCCAAAAACATTGTCTCAAGTCCTTATAAATCCCATGGCAGGAATCGGCTCTGTTTGTAGGGGCAACTGACACGAGAGACCACCCGCCGAACGGCGTGACACAGCAGCGTAAAATTCACCGCACTCGCCCGCCTCTCCGCCCCCCCCCCGTAGCCCTTACCGCCTCTCAGTGTATCCCATGAGTAAATTCTGCCCAACTATCCCACCCACTCCCCAGAAGAGAAAGAGAGGGGGGAGGGGAAAGCAAGATTGAGAGGGGAAGACAGGCGAAGAACGAAAGAACTGAGTAAAACTGGGAGCGGCGCAGAAACGCTACGGTTTTGTGAATGGCAATGATGACCCCTAGCCACGTACTTCATCGAAACCTGCGTGGCCAGGACTTAGCTACAGTGAGTGACCTATCTCATGAAATGTTGGCTGAAATTCTGAAATGCGTTTTCGATTAGAAGGAATTATTTGGTCGCGGTTGTAATACTGACTATCTTAAGACATACTCTTATAACATTTCGGACTTGGCAGGATGTCGGCTTTTAAATGCACTTCTTTTCAATCTCCTGTAGAAAGCGCACTCGGTAAAAAATGACTACCTAAGTAGCATGCATTTTTCCCATTGATTTCCGATGGTCTTGGAAATTCAAATATATTTTATAGAAACCATAAATAAAAATATGCTTTCTTTTAGTCAATCAATAGAGAATCCCGTTCTCTTTATAGTTTATACTTAAAGAATAATTATAAGTAGGTTTTTAAAAAGTTTTCCAATTGCCGAATAATTCGGAGCCTGATCATTCGTCGCATTAGCGCTGATTAATTTCATTCTGCAAGGTGCATGCGTTCCGCGTAAAGAAAATCACACATTTTTCTACGCCATTAAAGAGATATCATACAGACTCCATAAAAGTTTGCAATGGATGCGGACTATGTTGTACATTTCATGAGGAGCAGTGGTAAACGGCCAGGTACGATGCTATGTGAATGGACATTTCGCGGTCTTAAAAAGTATCATAATTAGAAACTTTTTAAAAACCTAATTATAATTCTTCCTTAAGTATTAAATATAAAGAAGACGCGATTCTCTATTGATTGACTAAAAGAGAGCATATTTTTATTTATGGTTTCTATAAAATATATTTGAATTTCCAAGACCATCGAAAATCAATGGGAAAAATGCATGCTACTTAAGTAGTCATTTTTTACCAAGCACGCTTTCTACAGGAGATTGAAAAGAAGTGCATTTAAAAGCCGGCATCCTGCCGAGTCCGAAATTTTATAAGAGTATGCCGCAAGATAGTCATTATTGCAACCGCGACCAAGTTATCCTTCCTAATCGAAAACGCATTTCAGAATGTTAGCCAACATTTCAGGAGGTAGGTCATTCACTGTACATTTGGATATGCAGCCGCGCCTAAGGTAAAAAAACCGAAGCCGCCTGTAATACAGAACAGATGGTAATAAGGGTTTTTACAGGCGGGGCCGGGGAACGCACAGGCAGCGAGGTCAAGTAACTTCATGCAAAGGAATAGCTATTGAGAATGCGCGGTTTTACTTTAAATGGTTGGGAAAAAGTTACCCCAACTCCTAACCATAACCTCAGCCCCAACAGTATTGTGTTCATGAGGCGCGGCTGGATAACCACATCTTGCCAGTGCTTTTATTCCAAGGCTGAGACATAGGCACCCTCTGAAATCTATGTTTATGTGCTTACTAATTACTTGCGTTGTATAGATGTCGACATTCGGCGGTCAGATGTGGCTATGCGGCCGCACCTGAGGTGCAAGAAACCTACGCCGCGTGTAATACGAGGCCGGTGGTTGTTACAGGTTGTTACAGGTGTGGTCAAGGAACGCACAGGCGACGAGGTCAAACGGTTGTCTACAAAAGAAGAGCTATTGGGAATGCGCGGTTGTACTTTGAGTGGTTGAGAAGTAGTTGCCCTAACTCTACCCCGTAACCCTAACCATAACCCCTGACCCTAACCTCCGTCCCAACAGTATTGTGTTCATCAAGCGCGGCTGGATAACCACATCTTATCCATTGTGTTATTAGAGCAGACGACATTCCCCCAAGTGTTTTGCGATGAAGCCTCTGAAGTGCCCTTTATTGTGCGTTGCAACCTCTTCACGGGTCAAAAGTTGCCAATGAAATCACACACTATCGATCTCAACCGATCTCGCAGCGAGTAAGAGAACCAAGTTTGCGTCCGATCATGCAGCAGAAATACATCACATATTGCAGGGATTCTGATCAGCAGAGCAGGTCGACGCGCCCGAGGGCTGCTTCCTACAGTTCAGGCATCCTTTTAATGAGGCCAGAAAAGCAATTTGGAGACAACAGAGGACATGGAAGCAAGCGTAAACACCAGTCTTGAGAGTTGGGGAGTGAGGTGTTGACCTGTACCGGTGTAAGAGAAGCCGGAGAAATAAGAATTGCGGAGTGGCAAAAAATTCGGTGTTAGGAGCCTAAGTACACACAGAAATGGCTTGTGGTTACCTAACGGGGACTCCTCCTCGGATGCTCAGATTTAAGTAGTAGGGCGCTTCCTCATACAGTGCTTGACCGACCTCATAAAATTTTGGCCGAAATTGTGAAATGCGTTTACGACTAGGAAGGATTAATAAGGTGGCGTTGCGGTATTACTTAGTATGTAGCATAATCTCACAGTATTTCGGACTCGACAGCATGTAGGCTTTTAATTGCCCCTCCTTCTGACCTTCCGCAGAAACCGTACTCGACAAAAAATGACTACGTAATAGCGTGCATCTTTTACGCTGATTTTCGACGGTCTTGCAAATTCAAATATATTTTATCGAAATCGTGCACAAAAACACGCTTTCTTTGGTAGAAAATCGCATTGTCTTTATATTTAATACCTCAAAAAGTGCATATTTTGGTTTCGAAAAGGTTTCCCAATTCCCTAACAATTTTGAGCCTGATTGGCGTTTAGCGATTTCAGTCTATAATCTGCATGCAAACCCTGTAAGGAAAATCCTATATTCCTCTGTGCCTTTAAGGCGATACTGTATAGAGTTCATAAAATTTTGCAATGGATACGGACTGTGTTGTACATTTAAGGAGGAACACTGGCAAACGGACGCGTGCGACGCTGTGTATATGGACAGCGCACGGTCTTAAAAACCTCATAATTAAAAACTTTTTCAAAACTGAAAGATAATGTGCTTTTCTACCAAACAAGTAGGAGAAAACTTATTTTGTGCATATTTTCTATAAAGTACATTAGAATCAATAGGGCCATCGAAAGTCGATGTGAAAAATGTGAGCTACATAAATAGTCATTTTCTAACGAGTAGGGTTTCTGCGGGAGATCGAAAAGAATAACATTCAAAAGCCGACATCATGGCGAGCCCGAAATACTACAGAATTATGCTTCGTGATAATTAAGATTACAAACCCACAGAAGTAATCCTGGTAACAATCGGGAGATGGCGCCCAAATATTCGTTGCCTAGGATTAATACCTACTATATCTATTTGAGAAGGTTATAGCCCTACATATTTGTTGTTTCATCCGACCTGCAGTCCATATGCTGCCTCATTTAGATTATCATAGTCTGCAACAGTGAGATGCGATCGCTGTAGACCGAGCCATGGTTAATCAGCCTTGACCAAGGCTAACACGACTGACGAGTGACAGCAGTAGTGGGGTTGCGACTAAACCTAACCATGCATACCTTAGGAGTGTAGAGAAATGATCTTTGCGTCTGATTACAGGTGCCCAAATGCCTCGCGGGTTTCTTAAAATGGTTTATGCCTACAGTACTTCTATCTGTTTACTTTTCATACATCGCGCACAATTTTTGTTGCTATACAGCGATGAAATAAAACTTCATCGTTTGAAAAGCAATTTCCGAAAAAAATCTTACTATTATTGACATTTATCCACGTATTCGAAGGCCCCACCCATAAAACCCCTATTACCACCTGTCCCGTAATACAGGCTGCTTTGGTTGGGCGTATTTTTGGGGTGCCATCTCCCGATTGTTACCGTAATCCTTTCTAAAAAATGCATTTCAGAATTGCGGCTAACATTTCATGAGATCGGCCACGCACTGTATTTAGCATACTACACAAATGTTCGACAAACTTTCAACGGAAAAGTCAAGTTGCCGAAGATATGTTTCGGATAACTCATCATCACAGCCATACAGTTGCACCGAAAATGAAAATATGAAAGTTGACAGGGCTCATAATTGCATCGAGGTTTACTAGCACGCATTGTTCCCACACCACCCGCATGACGAGGTCAGCGTTTCGTGGTCTTCGGGACAAGAGGATGAGGGTGGCATGGGCTGAAAGTGGCGCTTGTGAGTCGAGCACATTGAGTACACATCGTTGTCGTCATAAGATTGGGGTCGGGTGCGATCACCATCTGCGTTCGGTAGTGGCCAGGGAAGACAGACCGCCCGTTTAAACGTCTTCTTACAACAGGGCACTGAATTCCCTGGCCGTATAGTTACTGCTTCGGCTGCAGCTAGCACACATTGGCGTAAACCTTTAAAGAAACTTGCTGGTGTACGGTAGACAAGCTCAATGGCTTCGTTGGCATCGACTCGGTGATTTGCATCTACAGGATGTGCGAGAACATAAATCGATTTGTCTTCATTTCTGTCTAGACAGGCCGGTATGTTTTCACGTGTACTCTTTTCCATGCGTCTCTATAGGAGCAAATGAATCAGTAGATACACATCGATATCAATAAAAGCGAAGAGACGAGTCGTAGGAAGCAGTCGTGAAGGAGGAGACACAGGCCCTACCTGATGATGGGTTCGAGCAGGAATCCGAAACGTCAGGATAAAGGGGAGCCGTGAATATTTATAGGTGTGCGGTAGCATGGCGACTGCATCCTATAAATGCTGCAGACCCTTATGCATGAACCACACGTATCTGCTTTTGTCTCTGAGGATGGGTTCGAGCAGGACTCCGAAACGCCAGGCGAATAAAACTCGTGTCTCAGCAATCGTGTATTCTTCACACATCGATGTGGCCTGCAATAGTCTATACCTTCTAACCGTAGGAGGGTGGAGTCTGTGAAACATACGCGTAAATTCGTCGCGTTAAAAGGGCTCGTGATCACTGTCTTTCGACATCATCTTACTAATTCGCTTGCTGCGTCCCCTAGAAAAGGCAGTCTTATTAACGCGCATAGTTTTTTTTTCTGCGGTTGCCATGGTAGGCTTTGGTAGGGGGCTATCTTAAACAGTTACAGCGATGTAGAGAACGGCGTGTTATACACAATGACACCAGTGAAGTGCTCCGCTTTGCAAATTGGATAAGATGAGTTCTGAGAGATGGCATTCAGCGGCCAAGGGGCAGAGAAATCGTGGAACAGCACGTTGTGGTCACCGT